>MQRK01067968.1:0-11747 GCA_001938485.1 Girardia tigrina
GCTAGAGATACTCCTCAAACAGATGAAACAAGTCAAATTTTAATTCAATGAACGAAGTTAAATTTGAAACGAATTCAGAAAGTGAAATAAAAAGTCCCTCCAAAGAAACAAATTTCAAAAATGAATTACTTTATTATGGAAAATTATTTATTATCTTATCTGTTCTATTTTCTTCGTTTTGGATTTCGGTTATCAGCAAATAAATATATTGTGGAAAAAAAATCAATAAAAATAATTGACACAATTTAAAAATTAAAAATGACAATGATAATAATTACTTACCGAGTTTTTGTATAATGATGGTTAATGTTTAATAAATTTTTCAACTAAGAAAGGGTATACTTATTTACTATTTTTTACGTTATTTTGGATTCGATTTTTTTTATCGTTAAGAGTTAAAGATTTTTATTTTACTTTTATTTATTTGTTCGTAGAATTTGCTATTTAGGCAATCACAAAATAGTAAATTTTACAATAACAATAAAAACCTTTTTTCAATATCATATGATTAAATAGGATATGATTAATCTACCTAAAGTTCAACAATTTTTATCGAGTTATAATGATTAAACTTTTCTGTTCACCTTCTCTTCTGGGGGCTATAGTTCAAAATTAACTTTCCATTGGTTTAACTGGGGGTAATGCTTCTGAGCATAATTTTTTGTACTAGGTGGAAGTAAATAGTAATAAAATATGCCTTTTTGAATGCCAAAAAATTCAGACAATATCGTTTTGACATCAAAACAAATTTTAAGGGTGTGAAGTTCCTGGAAGTTTTCAGGAAAGCCTTACTATTTGTTATCTAATAGTGAGACTTTCTCAAAATAATAAATAAATTAAATTAGTATATAAATAAAGATAATTAGAAGTAACCGTTGATTAAATAGATGACAAATAATTATATTAAAAAAATCAACATATATTTTAAAATCAAAATTCGAAAGCCAATTGAAAATATTTATTAATTTCACGGTTTAACCGTCATCGTATAATATAGTATAATATAATAAATTTATAATATATTTTAAAATAATATATTGATAATATATTTTTATAATATATTTATAAAATATTATAATATATTTTAATATATTTTAAATATAATATATTTTAAAATCAGCATTATAGCTATTAATAAATATTGTGAAATTTAGGAAATAATACTATTAAAATTAATAATAATTAGAAGTATTATTATTAATAATATTAGAGTAATAATTGTACAATATTCAAAAATGTAAATAACTATTAATAATAATTCCAATGATTATAGAAAAAATATCAACTAAATAATAAAAGAAAATTAAATGAAAAATAAATATAATATATAAACTTTATATTGTATATATTTTAGTAAAAAAGTTTTTTGTCATTTCAAAATTTAATTAAAACGTTTTTTTTTCAAGCATTCATTTAAAAGACGTTTTAATAAAAATTACAATTGTCTTTTTGTCAATCGATCTATGTATTGTATAACATATAAAATATAACTAGAAGGAAAAAATATAATTAAAATACTAGATCAGAATAAAGATAAATGTGTTCAGAAAAGATTTTGTCACGCTTTTCATAAAAAGAAAAGATTTCTGCTGAAATTTTCATTGACATTTCCGTGTTACGTCAAAGAAAAGTGGAGAAAAACGTTTGCAATGATTATTATTATTAACATTTACAAAAACGTCAAAAAATTATACTTTATATTTAACACGAGAAAAAAGAAATTGAGCTTTTTTATCTAAAATGTTAGCACTACATTCAATTCTGCAAAGGGTTCACTATATTTATATTTATTGTATATTATACTATATATTATATTATATATTATATATTATATTATATATTATATTATATTATATATATATATATAATATAATATATTCTATTATATAACATATTGTATAATATTACATTATATTATATATTATATTATATTTTATATTATATTATTGAAGTATAATATAATAACAAATATTTACTTGTTTGAATATATCGATCATCATTTCAGACAAATATTTCATTGAGTAAAGAAATCCCATAAAAATTGTTGATAAAATAAACATTTTGAAAATCGAAATGAATTTTGGCATTTTACCGAAACCCTTTGACTGAAATTCATGAAGATCTGTCGTATATATCCCAATCATTGAGCCTCATAATGACACGATATTACCTTACAAACACTCCATAGATGTTGCCCGATTGGTCACTATGTCTCCAGAAACAATACTTCAATTGACCAATCAAATCACTCGATTTTATTGTCTTCGGATAATTGTTTGAATTCTCTTTTTGTCTTTCTTTAAGAAAGAAGAATAATTAAGCATTAAAACAATCAATTATTTGTGTATCTTCGTAGTTTTAAATTTTCTCTTCTCGAAATATTTCGATTTCATTTAATTAATTTTTATGCATTAAAAACTTAGAAAAGTAAACATCAATTATTAATAAAAAGGAAACGCAAGGAGAACATTTAACTATTTATAGTTTGTTGCAGGTTGAAGTTTTTGTCTTTCTTTTGCTTTAGAGGGATTTAAGATTGATTTTCCTGCACTTAGTTCCACTAGTTTATAAATAAAATAATTAATTAGTAACTGTTTTTTAAAATGGTTTTAGTTAAGTTTATTTGTATTTTACGTTTGCATTTATCTACAATATTTAAAGGTTTCAACCTTCAGTAATATCTTTTTATTTTTATTTAGTTGACGAAGGATTTTCTGTTTGTTAATAATTGATAAAAATAAAAATATATAATATTTGTCTAAAAAGTGTGTTTGTTTGTTTGTTTGTCGGTCACGCTTTTAAATGTGACATTGCGGAGGAACCAGAATGAATCCATTAAAGACGTGGTTAATCTTAATAGCCCGTGTCAATACAATTTTGTCGGTAAAGCACCTTCACTAAAAGACGCCCGGAAGCCGACGAAATCGATCGAAAATCAAACAAGTCGTTAAATGGTTAAATTAATACTGATTTCGAATGATGACGATTTGGATGATTTTTGATAAAAATACATTTCGGTTGTGCTGAATTTAAAGTGGTTACTTCCGAAATATATTTTCAACTTAATCTTGTGAGTTTGCTAAATACAGAATTTATATTTAACTAAAATGCGATAATATTAAGATCACGGTAAATATTAATATGAATTAAAAAGAATTAATTTTTTTAATACCAACAAATATCGAATTCTTTTTTTTATTAAATCTTGTAATTGATCAACAAATCATAAAAGAAAGAACGTACAATTAACCGTGAATCGATTCTTTTACTATAAAAGTAATAAAATAAAATAATAAAATTACTTTATCTCCAAATAACAAAACAGAGCAAACAGTCAATCAGTCCAAACGCACTAATCGCAGAATGTATGGAGTACAAAGTCAAAATCTTCCTCAGTTTACAATTGTTTCTTTTGCAAAATAATTAATAAAATTATTTTCCGCTTCTGCTGGATATTTTTACGGTAATCAAAAATTATAGTTTCAGGTAAGTAAAATTTAATATTAATATTTGTGATAAAAAAATTATAATAATAATAATAATAGGCGACTCACACACAACAACAATGGTTCTAGATGCGCCATAATCAATCAACGCATCTATCTCACGGTCGTTTATTAAGAGAGACCTGGTAATTAACTTCGTTCCATGAGTACATCCGGCCTCTACTGCGAGGTACTCCCGTCCCCGTTTTCCACATGACCATTTCTGGCAGAATGGCCGTAACCGTTACAGGCTTTGCATTTTAACCCGTTCCTGCACTCGTAAACGAGATGGCCTTTCTGGAGACATCTGAATGTTAGAGACACCTTTCGGACGGTTTCCTTCCGTCGATCTAACTTCATAGTCATCTGACTCATGTGACCTCCCTTTAGCTTTAGTCTGCCATGATTGAACCCATCGAGATGTTAGTTCGGGACGCGACCATCAATATGTCTTTTTGGACACTCTTTTCGACCTTCAGCAGCTCCCTGGTCAGCGTCAACATCTCCGGGACCGACGTAACCAGGCTTCGTCTAATCTCCCTTTTGAAATCAGTCGGCAGACCATTATAAAAGGTACATAGAGATAAGTTTTCCACATGTCGCAAAATCTCGTTAATCGAAGCGCAATACTCGTCAACTGTTTCGTCATCTTTCAATTTGCGACCCAACAACTGCTCAAATGCGCCGAACTCGTCTACATCAATTGCTTAAGTTAAAATTTGCATTACTTGCTCGTAGGTTCTCTGCTTCTCGTCGATATTTTCATAAATCTCGAAGACAGTTCCCTCCAGAAATAACGGCAAGATTGTAGCCCACTCTTTTGGATCGGAGATTCCCTGACATCCAGCGATGATATCGAACTTCGTCTTTCATTTCCGTCGAATCGGGGAATAACCACCAACAACATTTTGATGTCCATATTTCGCCCGGATAGCTTGTACTTCGAACGACGGAAAATATATTTATACTAAATTTATTAAAATCAAGTCAATTTAAACATAACATAAATAATGAATATTATAACACACATTTAAATAACTCAGAAAAACAAATATTAATATGTTTCATTCTACATTTATTATGTGAAATAACAAAACAAAGTTTACAAACAATAATTTATTCTGAATCATATTTGATATTTGCTTAAATTATTTTTAATGCTTTTCTAATTATCTGTTATTTGAGTTTTCTGTTGAGTTTTTGTTGTCATGTCTCTATCTTTATTTTATTTTCTTCTCTGCACTTTTTATTTTATCATACTTATCATGTGCGGCATGGTATATTATCCTCGGTATTTCTTTTGTACAGATTTATCTTACAAATACTGGATGGATGTTACTGAAACACTTTATAAATGTACCATCATTTTCCGTAAAGAAGTGCATGGTCATGTATTAAGTTTTTGTGTTTTTAGTTGCCCCACTTTTTCCTCGAAAATAGGCACATGGGGTTATTTTTGGAAACTGTCATTTTTACCTCGACATTGACCAATGATTTTTTTAATAAATACATATGGAAGCAAAAACTCAATGCAGGTGCGCATATTTTTGGAAAATCCAGGTACTAAACATTCATTATATGTACGTAATTATATTTTTCATTAATGAATTCTGTATGGCTATTGCAGAGGAAATTAATCAGTTTGACAGAAAATTTACCAGTTCGGAATATAATGTAAATAAATTAACTTAAAGTAAGGAATTAAATAAATTAAATTACAAAAAAAATTAATTTTTATTAAAGAATATAGTAATTAAATAATAAACCATCACTTACATATGGTTTCGTGATGGTATTTCTATTTGAATTAGAGATGCAATTTATTCATTGTTGAACTTGAAATCAATTCAAGTAATTTGAAATTTCTTTGTTGCATTTTGCCAGTTATAGGGATGAGTTTGTATAATTAATAAAATAAATCTTTAAATATAAAATAAGTAAAAAGAAAATAATTTTATTAATTATACTAATAATGTACAAAAATTTATTACAAAACAAAATGCTTTTATTGCCCGCACAGCGGGACTTAAACTGATTCTGTCTTTGTTTTTCCTCAGCTTCCTCGGTCGCCACTTCGGAGATCACTGGGGGTTTCTCGTCTTCAGCTTCTGGATGGCTTAATCTTGAAAAGTCTGGCCTGCAAGTGGCTGGGTGGTATTGGCTATGGAGAGCACACAGAGTCCGATCCAGTGAGAGCAGCAGGAGACCCATTTTCTGCAGAATTCAAAAAAATGAAACCGGAAACCAAATAAGTTTAAATCCAAGGCACAGAATTAACTAAAGTCCTGGCGATACAAAGATGGGAGATGGTCATAGCGGTTAGGTCAACCCAGGCATAGAGCTAACTGAAGCCGTGGGGACGCAAACTTTGAGTAAGGGTCTTTTGGCTAGAATCACTCTTGCCCCACACAATTACTCAATTTATCACCCGAAAAGTTTCGTCAATTTGAAAAACTAATTGGATTTTGAAAAGTTTTGTCAATTTAAAAGATCTATTTGTCGTTTGAAAACTTTTTTTATCAATTTAATAACAATTTGTTTTCAAAAAAAAGAAAATTATCATAACGAAAGTTTAAATTTTCAAAAATTCGAATCGATAATCAAATAATCGATAAAGTAATTCAATAATGAATATTACAAAACTGCTAAAGGTAAGAGATTGTAAAAAATTAAAAAGGCAACTCGAAAGAACCATTGTGAACGGTAAAAAAATAAGTTAGACACTGTTTCCGTTACAGCTATAATACAAGATAGAAACTTTGCTATCTTTTGGGGTTACATTATTATATTTATTGCTCAAATAAGTATTAATAAAGCTATGATAAAATTTATACTTAAAGAAAACAAATATTTTTATTTAAATTTAATACAATATTTTCCAAAACCTTTATAACTAGAGATAAGCAAGAAGTATATTTTCTTATACAAGAATATTCACATACAAGAATAAATTTGTATCGGATATCCGGTACTGCTGGTACCGAGTCGTATAATAAACTTTGATATTCCGGTATCCGGCAAACATTAATTTTACATCGATGCTTTCAAAATTTGAATGCTCATACTTCAGAGTTAATTTATTTTCAGATGAATTAATTATTTATTATGTTTTTTAATCGAAAGTGGTTACTTCTTTTGGGTTAAAAATATGTAAAATAAAAGGATGTATACTGTACATTGCATCATATATCGTGTCGAAAAACGAGTCAGGGAGTAATAATCAAAGAATAATAGTAGGAAGAGTAAATCTCTGTTGACTTTTTCGCCTTAACTTAATATATAAGGCTGTTTTAAAGAAAAAAATACCAGGTATGATCCCAAGGTTAGTCAACACTCTGGACTATTTCTTCTAGAGACATCTGAGCATGTAAATGACTTGAAATTTTTAATAAACATATCAATTAATAGTATGTGGCAGATGAAGAAAATAGAGATTAATTTTAGAAGGTAGTGGCATTTGTGCCTACCCAGAGCACCCAAGCCCTGGGTGGAGAAAGATGGATTTTTGTGTCTCAAATTGATTAAAGACAACCGCACATGTTTCGTGAATAATGAAACTAAAACATTATTATTAATATTGTACAATCATTAAGACATATCTGTGATTCTCGTAGTGGAAAAGAAAGATCCATTAGGTTTAAGAGAACAAAATAAATCTTTTTTCATCAGATGTCATTTTACTTATGATGCTGTAGCACAGGCTCAGTGCGGCTACAGTGTAGCACATTACCTTACCCATTAATTTTCTATTGAAGAATCTTATAGTAATTTTAAGGTTTCTTTCATTTGAAATCATATGTCATGGGCCTTTTTGAAGCAGAGTCAGTGGACATAAATGATTATTTTTTATTTGTAACAAAATGTTTTCAGTTTTGTAATTTATATAAATTTTACAGTTTTCATACTAAAACTATTCACTAACCTATATAACACCTCGCCTACATAATTATCTTCAGTGGCAAGTTTAAGCTAAAAGTAGTTGATTATTCGCAATTAACAGGAATTTTATATTCAATGAATAGAAAAAAATTAATAGAAATAAATAACAATAACCCATAAAAACATAATTACACTATTTACAATCCAATGTGTCTAGCTGACTATAATTAACTAATTATTTTAATAAAACTATTGACAATCTTTTTTCATCAGATGTTATTTGAAACAAGCAATAATGATAAAAATTTTATTTTTTTAGATGAAGTGGGATATTGCGTGGTTACAAGGCCAAGTCGAGTGCGTGCCAAGAGCGAAGATTTAGTTTATTTATCTGTTTCATAGGCCATTAGCAGAAATATTTCTGTGGTAGCCGCCATGGATAAATATGGAGTGATATTCCATAACATTCGTGAACGTAAATGGAGAAGACTTCAAAGCAACACTGAAAGAAATAAAGAACAGATGACAAGAGAAAGGTTTTGGAAATTCTTTTTTTCATTTAAGATAATGCTAAGATACACCACTTCAAGGGTCTCCAAAAAGACGAGGAAGTAGCTTCATACAATTGCTTTTATTTGCCCCCATATTCTCCTTCGCTCAATCCAATTGCGAATGTTTTTTAAGTTTGGAAAGATTTGGTAGTACGAGGTGGAGCGAGAACTGAAAATATGCTCAGACATTTTATTTTAACTAAGTTTGACGAAATTACACAAAATTATTGTAGTAGTTTTTATCGTAGAATGTTAGGTTACTTGAATAGATGTTCTAGACAGGAAATAATGGAATAAATGTTTGGAATTTTTATGTTATTTATTTTATTCCTATTTTTTATGTTTACTATATTGCTTGTAAATATTATTATATTAATCGAAAACCCTTTAACTAGAAAACCCATGAATAAAGTAATTATTTCGGAAAAAGAAAAGGGTATTACTAATGATGAATGTTGCTCGATAAAACATTGCTTCTTAACTCTAAACCAATAATAATATTTAATGTCACTTAATAATAACTTAAGCATGAGTAAATGAATGAAATGAAGTCCCTTACCGTTTCGTGGCGGACATTGGGATAAAATTATGTAAAACATTTTATCTTTCCCGAAAGATTAAATTCTAAGAAAAATAAAATTCTTGGGTTATATGACATTCTTTTTTGTTTTAAATATTTAAAAAAGAGAATTTTTAAAGTCAAAGACGATTTCATTTGTATATATATATATATATATATATATATTTTAATTCGAACAACCACATGTATAAGCCTTATGCAATCACGGTCAATCACTGGCCTCCTAAGACATGCGGTTGTTCGAATTTAAAAAATTATACTATAAGGGATGCAAAATTATAGTTCGAATTAATTGATAATTAAATAAATATATTAAATATTAAATAACTATGATTGATAAAAGAGCAAACTGATTAAATAAGGTAATCAATTGACTCACTTGTGATAATGGATAATATACTGTGGCTTGCACTGAATCAGCAGTTAACTACAAAGTTATGCGAAAATTATTATGGAACTATTCACTATTATTCTCATTTTTCTAAATTATTATGCATGAAATAGAAGTAAGATATTTGTTTAATATTTTTTATTATATAAAATTACATATTTTTTAATATAATTCCATTACTTTAATCAGTCACCAAAGATATCTGCTTCATCAAAGCAGTCGGCGAAGTAAAAGAATGACGATAGTAATTAATTATCTCTTTGTATTCATTTTTGGCCATTTCGAAATGGTATTGGAATGAATAAGAGGATTATCTTGTATAAGATAATGCTTCGTTTCGGGTAAACTGATCGACAGCTCGGTTATAAAATCCTGATATTTGGTATGGTCAACACTTTTTTTTCAAAAAAAAGTCAAAACTATTATTTTCAATACAATTATAATTGTCTTTTGGACAACTCTCAGCAAAACTTTTGTAATTCGACATCGTTCTAAATTGATGAATTTTAGTTAATGTCTTTTAATAAACAATTATTCGAACAAATTTTTCATTATTTTTAGATTTTATTTTTAAAGTTTAAATTTTGTAATTTTAGTAATAATTTTATCTACATTATTTATCTACATTATATTTTATTTAAAAAATGATTTTACGGAAAGAAAGAACATTTATTTAATTTAAAAATTAGTTAAAAGTTATTTACTTTATTTGAATTTTTAATATTAAAATTATTTTCGTTTTTCTTTGAAGGTTCTGTGACAGATGATAGTTACGTGTCAATGCTTAACAATAATGTATACCCTGTGTGAAGAACTGGCCGCTTGGGGAGATGTGGTTTCAACAAAATGGTGCTCCTCCCCATTACATTATTGAAGCGCGAAACTGGCTCAACGACAACTTTCCAAACAGATGGATTGGTCGCCGCGGTTCCATCGAGTATCCTTCTCGCTCTCCAGACCTTACTCCTCCTGATTTCTTTCTTTAGGGTGTGTTAAAGTATTCAGTGTATGCCAAAAAGCCGGGAACAATAGATCAACTTATGGCAATGATAATATATTCTTGCACAGAAATTAGGGATGATTTATGCCGAACTGCTGTGGTTCGAAGGACTGCAAAATCATTGAAGAAGGCGGCCAATATTTTGAGCATTTACTCCGTTAGATTATGTACACAATTTTAATGTAATAATAAATTGAATTTTTAAAACCTGTGTCGTTTTGACCATCCGGTGACTTCTGATTCACCCTGTATATACGTAACAATATATATATATATATATATATATAAAATATTTTTATATAGAAATATAAATTTATTGACTTTTCAATAAAAATTGTAAAAAAATTAATTGATTGCAATCGTCAAGTTTATTATCCATGGAAAATTCGGATGTTTCTTATTAATTATAGTCACAACCCTAAGCTAAACTCTTTGGAACCTTTTGATCAATCACAATTCCAATCATCATCCGAAATCGTCGTCATAGGTAAAAATTATGTTTGAAATGAAATCGTTTTGATTAAAACATATAAATGTCTATGTATTTGTAATCCCAACGAAATTAATTCAAAGTAATAGTTTTTTGAATTTAGTTCTGTTACTTTATTTTTTGTATAAAAAATTAATTAAACAGAGTGGTTTAATGAACTTCGTTTAAATATAATTAATAACTAATAAATAAATTGTCTATAACTATTATTAGAGGTGGGCACGTTTAGCGTTTAAACGACCGTTTAAACGTTTTCGTTTTTTAGGACGTTTAAACGTTTAGCGATTTCTAAACGAGCGTATAATTAGTAAATTTGTATTTTTGACATATTTTTTTCATAAATGAATTAAATTTTTTTTATTCGGCGAAAATTGGGTAATTCATGAATTCGGCAAAACAGATCATATTTACTACAGCTAAAAATGTCATAAATAAAAATATCGCGGTACAAAAACGGTATGGGACCAAAACGGCGGTACCAAAACGGCCTGATCCCTATTTTTGTAATTTGATTTATATAAGTAGTAAATTTGTTAATGACGATTAAATATTTATGATTAGTAGTTTTATCTTCATTTTTATTTTCACCAATACTACAACACTCGTTTCTGCATTGTTTATTTTTTTCAATCCTTCTGAATGAAAAGTTCTTTAGATGATATTTAAAATTAGGTTTCAAAGAATTCTTTAATAAAAGATCCTTATGGAAAATTATCTTTCAGAATAGTCTAACCTTATTAATAATACAAATTGAATATTCGTATAATTTTATCAGAATCTTTTTCTTAACGATTACATACCTCAACAATTTTTACACAAATCGAATCTAACAAATGGATAAAAAATTATGTACAAAAAATTTCTATTTCTTATTTCAAAAATTTTTCATTATAATAGAAAAAGATTACTATTCAATTTAAATGCATAAAATATTTTCCTGTTTTAATAACAAAACTATAAGTTAATTTTAAGTTGAAATTTATGATTCTAATTTTATTTAAATATTTTTTATAAAAATAATATGAATATTTCTTGCTGATTAATAAATGAAAAAAAATATTCAAAAATAATGAAAATTAACTTCTAAATTTGTTTAAATAATCTGAATGACATAAAGAAATACTTCTTGAAAGAATGTGAATACTGACAACATTTGATTTCCTAATTGAATTACTCAAATGAAGAAATATTTATGGTGAGTTTTTACAATAGATAGAAACATCTCGCTGGTATTAGTGATGACCTACAGACCTGTATTGAAAGACATGAAAAACTTATCAATCTGATAATGAGCACTGATTGATATTTATTTCAATTGATGAGACATTGTTATTCATATGCTACTGTAATTTAGATGTCGGGGACTTGTGA
>MQRK01067984.1:0-13139 GCA_001938485.1 Girardia tigrina
CAAGAACATATCTTCTATCATGTACTTTTCGAACGACTTTATAAGACCCATCGTGTCTCCCTTGATCTTTTGTTCTAAATTCTACTTTTACCAATACATCATCTCCTGGGAAGAATTGTCTTGGTATATTGTGTTGATTTTAAATTTCCGATCATTGTACTGCATTCTCGATCTTCCATTGTCGTAACCATTATTCTGTCTGCTAGAGTTCACCAAACATGCCACTACTAGATGCCAATTCCGGCCACATTTTTCACAGCGTATCTCTGGACATTGAGTTCGCTTATTTCCCTTCTTCCCGCACAAGAAACAAACCAATGGCTGTCTATTAGGACAGTTTCAACTGATGTGCCCAGCCTCTTTACAATTCAAACACTGCACAGGTCTTCTTTGTTGGCAATTTCTATGAAATTTCCTGGTTGATGACAAGTATAACATTTGGACTCCGTTGATTCCTCTCTTGTGAGTTGGTTTCTCGGCTGAGTCTGATTTACGCATTTTTTAGTTACCTCAGGAGCCCTGCTGTTTTGAACAACATCTCGATAACTTTAGACAGCATTGATCTTGCTCCTTTTCTCGTGGTTTATTTCGTCTACGAGTGCAACGAACTCAGATATTTCCTTGACACTCTTTAATTTCCGTAATTTAATTTCACGAACAACATCTTCATCATCAATGCAATGAATTAACATTTGAGCTTTCAGCTCTTTTTCCTCGAGTCTATGCGACAATGCATTTTTTACCAGCCGGTCTACTTTTTTGAAAAAGTCTGTGCGTTATCAGCACCTTTGCGATAACTTAACAGTTTTTCCCAATCCTTAGCGACTGCTCTCGGCTTCTCAAACGCTAGTCTTAGCCGATCCTCAAAATTATCAGCTTTACCAGCTGTGTTCTCATATGCGATCTTCATGTATCATGGAGTAAATACATGTTTGCAATTTTTTTTGATTAATTTCGGCTGCTTCAAAATATCTTCTGCAGCAAGAAATAAATTTCTCCTTTCTGTTCCCACATGTCGGGAATCAGTCGGTTCGTGATTGAATCCGCAAGCGCTGCCACAATGTTAGGTTGGGAATTATCATACATTCTAAATCAAAAAGAAATTAAGACTTGCAAAATTTATTAAACTACAACAGGTTTAATTTGTTATTTAAACAAATTTTCATTTTGTTGTTTTTTTAATTCTATTTTCCATAATTTTTTTTAATTTCGATTATAATTCGAAATTTTTAAAAACAAAAATTCTTATTTCCGAAAATTAAAAAATTAACAATAACACTCTATTACATTGACATAAATTGTTTTGTCAATGTCACAATATTTGAAATTAGACATCTCTTGATCACTTAAATATTTGACCTATACTAGGGGAACATATAAGATTTATCGTTCACATTCAATTTGTTTACGGCCGAATCAACCCATTTTTGAGGTGTTTTAAATACATATGAAGAATCCACTAAATTGAACATTTTTTGGTTTGACTCTTCAAAAATCACAGTTTTTGTTTATTAGAAACATTTGAATAATACGTTGTTAATGAACTGTAGTGTTCATTTTTTATTATCATCATCAATTTCTGAACATAACTTTCGACTTGATTTATAGAAATCAAATTCATCATCAGTTTTATATCGACAGTTCATCGAATAATTTCAACTCGTAGAAAATATTAATCGCATCAGATATTCAACATTTTTCCCAAACAAAAACTTATTCTTTGAATCACAATTTCATTTTTGAATTTTGTCACAAAAATATAACACTAAATGATCGTTTTAATAAAATAATATTAAACACATATCGATTCCCTATTTTATCCATAGCAAACTGATATAAGAAAGCAATGAATCACTTTTTCATCAACAACAAAATAAAAATAATTAAAAAATCAGCCTGTAGTGACCAAAAAAATTAACTTATAAATACTTATAAAATATATAAAAACATATATAAAAAATTGTATATTAATATCTACAAAAACTATAAAAAAATAAAGAAATCAAAAACCATAAAAAATAAAGAAAAAAAACTGTAAAAACAAATTTTGTTTAAACTTTGCAACTGTAAACTAATTGCGATACATTAATTTGAATTCGTAAATAAACAATTTGTATTGTGGTTTCATTTTTAAAAAAAAATGATAAATTATTGAAATATCAATCGATATTCTCATTTCTCTCGAGTATTCTATTTCTTTTGCCGGTGCTTAGAAATAAATTTTCTATGAACAATGGATCGATTGCTTCTCGATCATTTTAGACTAGGTGGCGGCCTTGATTTGAACATCAAAACGCCACCCGATTCCGATATATTTTTTTGATTGCGACGCTAACTTCATTACAGTTATGGGATGATGTTGGTACGATTGTTCCGTCACAAGAATCGTTTGATTTTTCATCCGGTTCATTACGTATTTCTTTGTTGTTATTTGTCAACAAAAGTTGTGAAGGATAGGCTCACTCTTAAAATTTTTCAAAGAATTAATTTTTATAAAGAATTTCTAAAATAAGGAAATATTTAAAATCAAAAGTTTTTTAAGCAATTATAATTAAAAAGTATATCTTAATTAATTTTAAAAGTTATTTTCTGAAATAATCGAATTTTAATTGTAGAGTAAAAACTGTAAATGAAATTAATTGGGAAATAGTGGATTAATATAAAGACAAGGATAATTATGTTTGTACTAATTTTAAAAGTTATTCTAAAAATAAAATAATGAAATTTGTTGCCAGAGATGTAAATTAAAAAAACAGATAATTTTAAAGTCAGTTTGAAATTCTGCAAATTAAAGATTTGACAAATACTTAGTTCTAAACAGTTTTGGTAAAAAAATAAAAATTAAAACTTTTATCATTAAAGTATCGTAATAATAATAAAAATTTGAATACTGTAAATTATTTTTTGTTTTAAATTGTATTTAAAATTGTATTGTATTTAAAATAATCGTAGGCAATAAAATGCTTTTAAATTGTATTTAAAATTGTATATTTTTGTATTTAAAATAATTGTAGGTAATAAAAGGCTTTTAAACTGAAAAATTGATAATAAATAAAACATTAAAATCTTTTATTAATTAAAGACATCTTCACAAATAAAAAAAATTAACATTAAACTAATTATAAAATAATAAAAAAACATTTTTGTTAATTTAGTAAAAATATGACTACAATAAATTATGTTGGTTTTAATTTGAATTAAATTGCATAAAATAGTGGAATGTAAATTTCAAAAAAAGAGAATAAAAAAATTTCAATTTTAAAATAGCTTATTAGTATTTAAATTTCCATATTTTTATATAAAAATCTGGTCAAAAAGAAAACGAAGAAAAGTTCTTCGACGAAAAATTGTTTGAATAATTGTTTTTTTTGCGTTAGAAATAAAATTTTGGTGTTAATGAATCTTAATCTCGATCAAGAACCCAACATGGCGACCATCGCCAGCAGCTCCGAACAACTAATTTCGAGGCTCATACCAGACAAATTTAGGCGACAAGATAATGTGGAAACATTCATTTCGGCTTACGCAAGATACTCCAAAGTGGCCAAAGTATCGGAAAGTATGCAAGAGATTTTGGTAATTGGGTTATTGTCACACGAACTCGTACCAATATACGAAAGTGTGAGTCCCGAAGTGAAGGGATATGAAGCCCGGTTACGACAAGCTTTTCAGACGAAAAGTACGTTAATGAATGATTTGATAGAGGCGGTAAATTTCAAGAGATCTGGAGAATCAGTGGAGGAATTCTTCGTTAAAGCAAAAAAGGTGGCGGTAAAATTGATGAAACATGAGTGGACAGAGACGGAGGTAGAGAAATGCCTTCTGATTCACGCGTCAAAAGATAGTGACATGAAGAAAGAAATCAGATTTAGAGAAGTGAAAGAATTAGCACAGGTGAAGGACGTCATTAGGAAAGTAGACGAAGTCCGGAGAATGGAAAAGCCGGTGCACGCAATACGACCAGCATATAGAGATGTGGTCAAAACAGGCACGACGATGGAAATTGTAACAAGAAACATGACGAGGAAAGGAGATACCTTCGGAAGACGATCTTCTATGCAGAACAACATCACATGTTGGAACTGTAAGGGAGTAGGACATAATAGTTTTGAATGTAAACGTCAGAGGAAGATCACGTGCCATGCATGTGAAGAAGAAGGTCATGTGCTACGCGAATGAAAAAAGGTAAGATGTAGAAGATGTAACAATCCAAGACATAGAGCTGAGGAATGTTACACGAATTCGAATAAACGATATCATGAAAGAAACCTTATCAAAAGAGATCCCAAAGAGATAGCCGACAATTCTTAGATGCCCCAAACGAAATGCTCAGGAAACCGGAACTCAGAAGACTACAGAAGAGGATTCGAAAGAGGAAGACAGATCGCGATGATGGAGAAGGAAGAATACCGAGAAAAGCGACATCATATAGAAAAAAAAACGAATCCTTGCCAAGACGAAGAGGAACCGATCCACTTTCAACTCATGTCGAATCCACTTATCCAACTTTTTCGCTTTACAGATTTAAGCTAAGTAATAAATCATAAGTACGTGGTGATATTTCCGATTCCACGATTACCCTCAGTTCGTCATTGTCTACCTCCTTTCTTGGATGACTTCAATATTCATTATTGGGGTTAAAATTAACTTTCACGAACTTACTGAAACAAATTGAGACTGTCTGCTGCGTAGTAGCATTTTTTCCAAATACATTAATAGTGTTTTGCATGATTTCTGATGCAGAGAGGCCACGTAAGTACTCGAACTTCTTTAAAAGTTTGAATTTCTGCCTTTACCTATTTTAAAACACTGATTTTTAAAACAAGTCATCACCAATTAATTTTTTTAATTGAAGTGTTCAATAGCCAATCAAACAAAAAAGAGCAACTAAATGTTAATTCATTGTCAAATGATAACTATTTGAATTAATTGTAATCTTGCCTACAAATTTAATTCTTAACCTAATAATCAACTCTTTATTTATAAGCATTAAAAGCTGAAAAATAAATACATTAAAAGTAAAAGTATAAAAAACATGAGTCCAAAACTTATTAGAAGTATATTTTTTATGTATAAATAAATCAATTGAGACAACATAAAATATAACACTTTCCACTCGTTTAGTTCGACACCGTCTGAATAGTAAAATACATTGATAAAAATATTTATAACTCTGTTTAAATTAAATTTAAAATTTTATAAAAACGTTTTTGACTGATTTGTCCATAATCCAAATTTAACATACACATCATTCTGGTAATTATTCCTGAACTCCGTGACCCTGTGATTAGGGTGACTGAGCCTGTAGCAGAAACAGAAGAGTATAGTGACAATAAAAATGGGAATTAGTAACAGTAATAAATATAATTTACTAATAAAATTTTCAAAAATCTGATTATAATATTCACAGTTTTTTGAGTATATGAATTTAGTTTTGTTGTTCGTCGATGCTTCACAACTTCCATTTCCGAAGACGTTTTTATCCGAATAATATGTCCTATTCTTTAAAGGACATTCATTTGAAACTTGTGGAGAAAGTATCGCCGAAAGATAATATTCTTGACGACAGCCGATGTTGAAAGAGTCTCCGCAAATTCCATTAACACAAATGCAATTCTTAACACTTTCTATTTTTGTTTTCGAATGTAATCTGACGATAAATCCGCAAGATTCCAAACAGTCGAATTGGAAAGCGACCATTTCGCAACTTACTGGAGCGACTTCAATGTAAAATTGAGAAAAAGTAGATGAGAAAATGTCCTTGATGGAGATCTGTAAAATGAAGATCCTGAGAATAAAATCCATGAACCTTCGTTACTATTGAATCAAGGAAGATGCAATGGTCTTTAATAAAGTTTTGTTGAATAATTTCATGTAGGTTTCAGTAACGCTTAAATACAAAAATAATCATTACAGCCAAATGAAAAATTATCACTATTTTAAGTGGTCTTTATCGTTTTGACAAATTTGTTTGAATGAACCAAGTTGCTGAAGGTCAAGGCGAATAATAATAGTAATTATAATAATATTAATAATAATGATAATAATAATAATAATAATAATAATAATAATAATAATAATAATTGACACAGTTGTAAGTAGTCTTTAGTCTTTACTTTTTATTCTTATTTATCATTATTCCTCATTAAGTATAATTTTTTAATAATATAATTTTTATATGTTATTGATTTCAAAATTAAATATTTTGAATGTACATATAATTTCTCAGAGGGATTTATATTCAACCTTTATGAAATTTTTTTTCAAATTCATTTCCACCAGATTTTGATCACAACAATACCGAAAATCACTCGAAGATTAATTTTAAAACTTCTGTTGAATATATTATCATATGTGAAAGAAATGAAAAAAGAAATCAGGACGAATGACGATTGTTGAAAAGAGAAAAGATAGGCAGTAGCGGAAAAATGGGCGTTCGAGAACAGGGACCCCGACGGGGGTTAGAACTAAGCGATAATCAATAACGTTCCTGTTTTTTTAATCTTTCTCTTTTTCACATATTATCATAAAATTCTAAAATAGCAGCGCATATTTATATTCTTCCTCTTAATCTATTTAAAAATGCATAAGAAGCTTAATTTGCTACAATTTTTATTTTATTTTTTTTATACTTTTTAATGAGTTCTAATGGTACTCGATAAAAACAAAAATATTTGACAAGCTTCAGTTGACTAATTGAAAATGTCAAAGTTGAGTCATTTACACGACAGCGGAGAGTTACGCCATATCTTTTAATTTTATTTCCTTTATTTTCACTGAAATCTAATTTTCAATTTTGCAAATTTAGTTAATTTATTAATTCAGAGAAATTCAATAAAAAGGAATTGGGGTATTTATATTTTTTAAATAGTAAAAAATATTAGACTATTTTAATAAATTGACAGTTAAATATAAAATATAACGTATAAAAATATTAATAAAATTAATATAAAAGATAGATAAAGAAAACAGACACTTATTTCTTCTCCCTCCACCATTATTCTGCTAACTATACACCAGTCATTAAATAACACTTAAATAACATTGAATATTCACTTAAATAACGCTCAATGAATAACACTCAGACTAGTATAAAGCAGCTTAAATGTTTATTGCATTTCATGAACCATTATGAATCTCATTGAGCTCACACGTGTTGTAAACATCAAGGAATCTGCTGTTAATTATTTACAAGAAAACGGTTTTCTCCACTGTGGTGCTCGAAAAATTAATTAATAAAAAAGTAGAATTATTTGAAAAAATAACAGTTGTTTAAATAATACAATTATATGGGAGAAAATTTTGAATTAAATAAATGGTGATTACAATTAACTTTCACTGCATTAATTTATTTCTTTAAAAAATAAATTAATTGTATAATTTGTCGGTGGATTCAACATTGCTTCTCACTTAATTTCGTCGTCAAAATGCAGAGTCCTCCAAACCACGCTATTCGCCGTTGGGGTTAATCGATTCGGCCGAAGTCAACACCGTCACGATCAAACTATCGGGATACCACCGACAGAAAGAATTGACACAGACGTCAAGACCCGGTCAACCTGACTCTCCACTGCTCTGAACCGCATCGATCGTCGAGTACTTGGCAACACTCGTCGGGGAACCGCTCTGTACCATTCGCAGTACCAGCACACACCCACATGCGTACTGGTAGGCACTGGATCCGACCGATCACGCCCACCAGCGAGTCTCCATACAAATAAGATGTACCGGTCGCCGCAGAACTAACTGGTGGCCCATATCTACAAGCAACAAACTTGCACCACTCGTCGTCAAATGCATTTGTCTCTTTCTGATCGTGAAGACAGATGCCTGAGTGTTATTTATGTGTTTATTCAATGTTATATAAGTGTTATTTAATGACTAATGCATATTTAATAATTTTTGTAGGAGGAAACTTTTAATGGGTGGTGGGGGAAAAGAAATAAGTACCAGAAAATAATATACATAAATATTCTTAAATTTCCAGATAATCCCTGCGCAAGCTTTTCTCGCAGCAAAAGTTTTATTTTTGAACTCTTAGGAATATGGTGATAAAACTTTTAATTGGAATTCGTTCAACATCTGCTTCCTTATGCAAAGACGCATTGTCAAACATAATACACGAAATATTCATATCCATATTGTATTTTAAAAATGACAAAGCTCCTCAACACATGATGCAAAAATTTCTCCTGTAACAGTTTATTGTATAACCTCACAATGTCTCATTTTTTGAGTTGTCAAACTTGATATCATGGAAACAGATCTTCCTCGAACAGTTGGAATAACAGCATTTGAACGTGTTCCTCGCCGTGATCTTAATTTCTTTCTTTTTATCTGTAAATTATAAGATGTTTCATCAACAAAAACAACGTCTGTATAATCCTTCATCAAGGCATTATTAAACCAAAGTGCGTATTCTTTTCCCTGATCATTTTTTTTGTAATTCATACACTAGCTCGTTTTCTTTTGGTTTTAATGTTATTTCCGGTGTTTTGGTTACTATTCCTTCAATATCGACCATAATAGCATGAAATAAGATTCTCGACGAAGAACCCCTTTTTTGCTTTGCTGGGCTCCTTTTGCTTTATACTTGCTAATGATACTTTAGCTGTTCAATATTTACTACCTAGCAAAACAGAAGCTTCTGTAATAAGTGTTCCTTCGTGTCAAACCAATTTAATCAACGTTGACCATTTATCATTACTAATGGAATCATTTTTATTTGTCCTAGAGTTGTTTTGCGCAATCATAGGCAGTATTATTGATTTTTTAAAAAATACTTTTAAGCGGGAACTTAGAACACGGTGAAAAATAATAAAGTGTAACTGCTTTTTTTGTCTTGCAAGTTTTGTAATTATATATTTTAGGATATCTTTTACAACTTAGAACTTTATTTACATGATTCTTTTACTATTTTTCACCATTAATAATACGTGAATATGTGATTATAAATAGTTATATCCTTAATAAACATATTGAGGGTTTACCAAATATCCAAGCTGGACGTGTTATTCAATGTGAGTGTATGGATGACTTGCAATTAACATTGTGTATATGATACTTAATACTGGTGACTTTAACCACATGAAAAATTTATTTGAAACATTTACTAATAATAGATATAAAATAAATTTATTTTCGCATTTTTATCATAGTTAATCATCATACAACATATAAATCGAGAAATTAAAAACAATATTTGTCATAATAATAATGTTTCACAATGATTTCTATTATTATTATTATTATTATTATTATTATTATTATAATTAGTCAATAATAAGTTGTTGTGAACTATTAAGAGCACTAAAATGGTTTTTTTAAATTTTCATAAAGAAATCAAATTGCCAGGGGGCAATCTTAAAAATAATTTTATTTTTGAACTTTGTCTCTTTCGAACAAAAATAAATTATTCAAACAAAATAAAAAACTAGTCAATTATTCTCTTTATAAAAATGATTTGAAATTTCATTAATTTAATAATTTATACTAATTTAGGATCAAGTAAATAAAATGATCCCAAAGTTGCACAAGTAAATAAAAATATTTTCCAATTTATACAACTAAATAAAATTATCCTTCAATTTACACAAGTAAATAAATTAATTTAATAATACTCACTGCAAATATAAAACAAAAATAATTAAAAATCGGAAATTATACAAGTAAATAAATTAATCCTCCATATTACACAAGTAAATAAATTAATCCTTCAAATAAACTCAAAAAATACGAAAAATCAATACTGAGTAAAATTAAATAGAATGAAAAAATTATTTGCTATATTTTATTAAATCTAAAGTTTTTTTAAAAGGATCAGCCGGAAAACTCTATCCCCATGTATTCATTAAGATAACTTTCTAATTGATTATAATTGTTCCTGGTTGACAAACCTCATTAATAATTGGCAATAACGTTGAAGCGGATCTATCATTAACTATTTTCATAAATCCACGAGCAGGAACAAAACTAGTGTCAACGATTCCAAATACCTATATATGATTTTCACATGGTCTATCTCTGTGATATTTTGGCTTGTGACAAAATAAAGACTCATCTATTTGTCATATCACTCCATTACCACCTATCATAATAGGGTTTTCGGTAATATATTTTGTACAAAATTGCAGGAACATTTAAAAATATTAACAATTGTTGGCTTAGATATTGATAGGTCCTTTTTTAATAAAATTTTTGATTTGTTCTTTTTTTGACCATCGATAAATAATTTCCAACCAATCTGTTAACGAAATTTTATAATTTCCTAAAAAGCTACAGTTTCTTAAAGGTATATAAAATTTGTATTTAACACAGTGTTTGTTTAGACATCTCCACTCGTATTTATCTGAAACATTGAATCTGTAGACAAAGACAGTTTCAGTTAAACATGTTGCACAAACCATTGATGATTTCAAAAAACTTTGGTTTTGAAAAAATTTAATGAGATCCATATTTGAACCTCTGGTCAATGGCTTCACGATTAATTCATAATCGGTACTCATTTTTAATAATACTCACTACAAATATAAAAGAAAAAATAATTAAAAATCGGAAATTACACAAGTAAATAAATTAATCCTCCAAATTACACAAGTTAATAAAATTATCAAAGAATCATTTTATTTACTTGATTCCTAATTTATAATAATTTAAAAAGTGAACGCCATTTTTCAAAATTTATTTTTGTAATTAATTTTGAAAAATAGCGTTCACTTTTTAATAATGAATATCAATTGCCATTATTTTTTACTTTCCTTATAATAATTTATTCAAATTTTAAATCTGACAAGCTTTTCGAATGCAAAACATAAATGATTGATATAAAACATTGATATTATCAATCTACCGCCTGAACGGGAAAGTACTATTCCAGAAACAACATTAAATATAAAACACTTTGAACGAGGGCGAGAGATTAGAATTTTCACTAAGGTTTTCTAAGTAATATATTATGAATCGTTTAGTCATGTAACTTAGCCAAGTGCTTACAACGTCATATTTCTGCGTGTGAAGATCGACCAATCACAAAATAGTTTATTACAAAGCCATCTTATCGACAACATTAATTCATCTGCAAGCATTATGACTATGAATATATTTAGGTTCTTTCCCCTCACAATCTTAATTTGATATATAAAATTTTTATTCCAGATACTCTGAAAACAGTTTTTTTTGGAAATCTTTGTAATTGGTTTTTTCATATCTGTTTATAATGTAATCAGTTGTTTGATCAGCATATCAGATTATATCTAGCATGAATATTGTATTTTAAGATAAAATGGATGAATTCACATTAATATCTCTATAATCAGTGTATATTATCATGTAAATTGCAGAAAATTTTGATACGAATTCGGCTAAGCCTGTTTATCCTATGATATACACTGTCTATGATATGACAATCTTCTTCAAATCTTCTTCGATGAGCTGAAGGGTGTGAAGCAGCACAGTGGTATTTTGCATGGTCAGTTGACAAGTATTAACCAGGAAAGGAAGTGTTCCAAGTTCGTATGGTTGCTGTGAGCCGTGTTATCATTTGTGTTAGACGACCGTTTTGACGTATATCTAGCAGAACATCTGTTGTCTAAATACACATATTTGTATATGAACCCTTTCAGTATCCCAATGTATATTATAATCCAAATACTTTGTCAGGAATTTTAGGATCGAGTTGCATCTGAACTATTTCAAATGAACTGACATCCAGTTAGTACATATTAAGAAATTTTCCTATTTTGATTGCATTTACGACAGTTCATCTTAACCGCCAGATAATTAACAGTTGTCTTTAATATTAGTCAATTCACTGTACAATAATTATTTATTAAGGACTATTATAAAAAAACTCCCGCTTCCTTTCGAAATTTTTAACCCTGAAAATGCAAGATTGTTGATTGATTTTCTGTCAGGAGAAGTTAAAATTCGCTGAACATTTTAGAGAAAACCTCTTGCCGAATATCATAATGATAGAAGGAATACTTATTATTCTTTACATCTCGGAATGAAGACTTGAGTCACTAGAGAGAAAGTAGTACAATAGATGTTGGCTGTCAATACCATCAATTCAAGGGTATAGTCTCACTTTTCTCTCCCACTCTCCTTAGAGCTCTGGTGTAGCAACGTCCAATTATCTCCTTAACCATCATAAACAAATTCTTAGAAGTCAATATTTTACTACAAAAGATTTAAAGGGTACAGTTCCATATGTTTTGTTCAACAATCCTTGGAATTCTTTTAAAAAGTCTTTTATCACTTAATTGTGAACTGGTATAAATGTATTATTGTTAAAAGACACTTAACTTTTTTAGAACTAAATATTCAGATTAATTTTTTAATTGTTTATTTTTATTATACAATTATACTAAATGATAGTAAAATATTACCATAATTTATTTTTATACCATATCCCTTTAATATACCTGTTCCTCATAACTAAATAATTAGTTACTGATGATGACCAAAGTAGATCAAAACATGAACTATTACAATAATCTTTTCAAAACTTCTTTATTTAATGTCTATTCGAAAAGTATCAAACTTGTATTCACAATGCTACACATAAATATATAATATTGGAAGCACTTATTATTGAAAAGTAATAGTGAAGCTACATACTGATTTTAGATAGTTAAATACAATTGTAGACATAAGTGAATAATTCTTGCATAATTATTTATATTATTTCGTCTGAAACGTGAAAGTTTGGTTTATTTCACTTCAGTATTATATTGATAAACAAACAAATAAACAAATAAAAAACTTTATATAATGATATTTGTGTACCTAATAGTTATAGTAATTCAAAAATCGAAATCGTCTCAGTTAATTGTTTGTGGTAATTGTTAGGTTAGGGAATATGTTCTAATGAAAATTCAGATAAAGACATTTTTTGAAACTTTTATTTAATAACAACAATATACATATTATTTAAATAAGTTTTGCCCAAGTAAATTTTTGAGTGAAGTGCTGATCTCCGGATCGAGCTGTGGAGACCAACACCTCTATAATGTGCGGGAAATTTTCGTTCGGTGGGATGAATCAACTGGTCTCGTACCGTCCAGGGTCTGAATAGATCCAACTAGGGTTTCTGAAAAACAGTGGTTTACAAAAAACAGCTGTTTAACTGTTTCTGATTT
>MQRK01068039.1:0-10390 GCA_001938485.1 Girardia tigrina
AATAAATTTCCAAAAAAAACTTTTAAATAATAAATTTCAGACCGGAATAAACATTATATATTTAACAAAAATTATCTATAACTTAAAACGGAAAGCCGCTGCGAAAGGGTTAATATTAATTTAAAAAGTTACATAATAGTCAAATAAATGACTTGTAATTTTAAATTTACTTCACAACTGATGATACCGTAATGGCGAAACATGTTTTGATAAATAAAAAACTTTTTAAATGACGTTTGTTATTCATTTTCTTTATATATATATATATATATATATATACAGGGGTCATTCCCAAAATTGAACAGCACCAAAATACATTAGTGTTCAATACATATACTAACGATTTTTATATTATCAGACTGATTTAAGTATAACATTGATTAAATTTAGAAATAAAAACAAATTTTATATTATCAGTTTGATTTACATATTGCGCTGATTAAATTTCAACAACAAATGTATAAAGTTGTTATCAATCAAACTTGATGATTATAATAAAATAACTTTTGAGATATTAATTTATAAATCTTTATATTTCGTGCATCGATGTTCAATTAACTGAAATTGAGAATGACTTTTTATTCAAACATTTTTGACATCTTTAACTATCTTAATTTTATAACCAATTTAATCATCAATTATTATTATAAAAATAAAATTATTTAAAAAAATAAAATAAAAAATTAATATGTATGATAATTAATTAAAACTCCGATATGTTTTTCGACAGTTTTGTTAATATAAAATTGTCTTAAAAACAGTCTTTCTGGAGAGTATGGAAGATGATTTAGAAGTTCCAACTCAAGTTACTGTAGTTTTGTTCACGGTTTTAAGAGTAATATGTAGTTGAGCAAGATGGGAGTCGACCTGTTTACCAAATGCAGCTGTTTTTCTTTGAGTTTCCGTATCATATCATCCAATTGGTTGCAGTAGACATCTGTTGTCATCGACGAACTATGTTACATGAAGTCATAATGATACATAATGATGTGCTTTGGATTGTGTTTTGGTTCCTCATTCGTGTTCACCCAGCTTCTTGATCGTTTACGATTATCATATTGGAACCACTTTACATCCCAAGTGACGAGTCCATTCAAAAAGTGATCCCATCTTTAACGAGAAAACATCCTCAAGCAAGCTTTGAAACGTTTTTGTTTGTGCTTTTCATTCTACTCATGTGGAATCTTCTTATCCAACTTTTTCACTTTACCAATTTGAGCCAAGTGATTCAGCAATTGATGGTGATAAATTATGAGCGCTTTTTGATGGATTCGATTCCACAGTTACCTTCTATTTGTCATAGTCTACCTGCGTTCATAGGTGACCCCGAGACTAATAATTGAGGTTAAAATTATCTTTCACGAATTTCCTGAACCAATTTTATACTATTTGTTTCTGATGCTGAGGTTCCACGTAGGAAGTCATGCTTCTTAGTAGATCGAATATCTGCCTTTTCAATTTTTTAAAATAATGATTCTTAAAATAAGTTATCAATAATTTGAATTAATTTTTATTGATGTGTGCAATAGCCGAGATATGGAGCAATCAAACAAAAAGCAACAAAATGTTAAGTAATTGTCAAATAACTATTTGAATTTATTGTAATTATGCCTAAAAATTTCATACGTAACAACCTAATTAATAAATTTTTAAAATTAATAAATTCATTATATATTCAGGATATCGCTCTAATGCTTATTGGAGGTCTCATAGTTGCTAAAACTGTGGAAAAGCAAAATCTTCATAAACGACTTGCCTTAACAATATTGAAATTGATGGGACCAAATCCAGTTTTGTAAGTATTATTTATACAAATACAATATGGTCTTTAATTAACGAACAACAACGTACAAAAATCATATTTATTTTAATTTTATTGGGAAAAAATTAAAGAATTATTCATTTTATTCCTTATACTAAAACAAAAATATGTTTATAAGAATTTTCCAACATTTATTCAAAATATAACAAATTATACAATAATTTGAATCTGTCACAAATTTCAGAATATTAAAACATAAGAAAATTTATTAGGTATACTTTGGATCCATTAATATATTACAATTATAAATAGAAATATGTTATTATAAATACATATATACATCTAATTATCCTCAAAATGTTTAATAGTTTTTAATTTATTAAAAATAACAATAATTTTATTTTTTTTAATTTTTAAAATATTTTTAGTAAAGATAAATAAAAAATAAAAAAAGTAATTTTCTGACATTTATGTTATTGTTTTTAATTTTAATAAATTTTATTTTGATATTTTTTATTTATTTGTAATATTGTAATTATTCGTTCCAGTTAAATAATTCTTCATCAACAACTGCTGAACAAATGATATTCTTCTTTTGCCTTAAGTAATAAGAATTTTAATCCATCAGTTTTTTTTATTAATAGTCACGCTAAATATGATTTTAATATTATTAAATAATGAAAAAATGTACTTGTATGATGTAGTTATTGTTGAATTAAAACATTATTAAGCATTTATTAGGACATGATTTCGCATTGAGACATCTCCGTTAAACATTATTTGTTAAAATAACACCAGAAATTGACCGGCAAGAGTTTTTTGCCATAATCAACCTTTTTGGTTCAAATCAAAGCCGATTCTTGTTCTCTGACGCCTAGTTTTGATCCCCACTTTGTTGTTTGAAAAACGATTCCTATTTTCTTAACAATCTTCTTTAATATCTCACGATATTGTATTTCCTCTACTAGATTTTGTCGTTCCAACAATTTTCAATACAAGTATTAAAAGTATAGAAAGTATTTATCTTTCAGTATGACTCATGATAACCAGAAAATTATAAACAACAAAATAACTTTAAACTTTTGTTCTGTAATCATCAAAATCAATTCAAAAAACTCAAAAATATCGCGTTTCAACCGTTTATTTAAATAACCACAAAAGCAAACCGTTATATTTATATGACTTATAATATTTTACATATATTGGTTCAAAATTTCAAAGTTTATGAGTTGCGAAAGGGATCGAAGGCCATCTGAGCTCTCATCAACTTAAACGTTCTATTTTGGGATAATTTGCTGGAACTGTTAAAATGTGCTATCAGATTTTAGAAAAGGATTATGGGTTCATCTACCAGTATGTTATAAAGGTGATCTAATCTAACTTAAAGATATATTTAATGATAATATATGTTGTCGATTTTACCATCATCAGACCACAGGTTATGTTCTTTTATCGTTTATGTATGATAAATGAATGATTATGAAATATATTTTATCAAGAGCATCTAAAACAATTAACAAAGTAGTTTCGAGTGCCGTCTGAACATTGATTCTTGGATCAAGAGAGCCTACTATTCAATGCTTCCATGATACCCTCCATATAAATTTTAAATCATTAAAGGGAATCTTGCAATCCTTTAAATTTATATTATATTCAAGTGTTTTCATATTCCGAGCCATATTACCTAGTAAACTATTAACTTCATAGTAGCAATACATGTATCTTCAAGGAGGCTGGTCGGATTTCTGCAAACGAATCTAAGAGTAAATACATAAAGAGAGTTAGAATAATATTGCTGAATATACAAAAAAAATCATGTTCTTTTTTTAAAGATATTGTGAGGGAAAATTCTGAATGTTGTAAGTTTGTTGTTTGTATTCTGTTTAGATTGGTGACTCTCCTACTCAGATGGGATTGATATGTTTATTGATTGATTATTTGAATCTAATGAAATTAATTTAATGAGATTCATGTTTAAATAATAATTAATTAAAAGTTTTTTAATTATAAATTTTAATTATATTTTTAGTAAACGATTTTAACTTATTGGATTTAATATAATTTAAAAAAACTAATGTTTATTTAAAAAAATACTTTATGCATTTTTATCCAATAAAATTTTGAGAAATTAAAAGTTAATATTATTTTATTTCATTAATTAATTTAAAGATTTGAATATAGCTACAAAAACATATTAATTAAGAACGATGCTTCCCGCAAATTGTACTACTGAAAATGAGTCTGTTTGTGTTGTTAATAAATGTTTACACGCGAATTGTGATGTTGCTAATAGATATTATTACTTTATGATTTATTTATCATTTTATTGATACTCAAAAACTAAAAGATTCAAAATTTAAAAAAATATAAAAAAGATAATATTAATCAGTAATAAATAATTAAAATTACTAAAATTTTATTACAATTTAAAATTATTTAAGTATTTAGAGTATAATGTGACATATTATTAAAATTATTTTGGCATTATTTACCAATCTTTTATTTAAATATTTTATTTTTTTAATTAATCATTTAATTTAAAATATTATTTATCATAATTAAATTAATAAAAATGAAATTTTGATTGCTGAAAAATAATAAATTTGGACTTATAAATTACTAATAATTTAGGATAAGGTTATGGGTACGTTAATTTACAAAAAAATTAAAATATTTTTTTCGCGACAAAATTTACAATGTTTTCCTGTGATGTTTTTTCGTCACAATTTCAGCAAAAAAAATACTATAATTAAATGTTATCACAATTTCAGCAGAAAAAAATTCCTGTTATGTTTTTTCTGTGAAGTTTTTACCGGATCCCCAGATTGAGGTAGCATTGTTACACAGCGGATATTAATTTTCGCTGTCATGCTGGGCCCATTGATATAGATAATTTGACGAGTTGTGAGGATCAATTTTTACTTCAAAATTTATTGATAATAGACAATTTAAATCAAATGTAGCCAATAGAAGTTTAACTTTGGATGAATTTATTTGTTCAAAATATACCAAATCAATCATCTGATCTTCAATAAGTAACAATTAACAATATCACAAACAACGTTCATTATTCAAAGAGTCACACAAAAATTTTGTTTCCAAATCAAAACAATAATCACTTTTCGTCCTACCATCTGTGCATTGTCTCCAACAAAATAACAAAACACAATCAGAATCAAAATGTTTTTCTTTTTGATTAATTGTGACGAAATCGAATCAATATCGATCTTCAGTCATTGACCAATCACAATTGTCCATTATATCTCTCTCATACACACCTTTAGAGAGAGCACACAAAGAGAGAGATATTGATATTGTCTGAACGGGGATAGCGATGTAGTCAACTCAAAACGAGTCACATGACTCAATTCTTAATTCATTCAAATTGAATGAATTTCAATTTAAATTAAATTAATATTTTCTTTTTGTTTAAATTTTATTTTTATTTAATTTGCCACATCGTTATTTAATTGCTTTTTTTCTTTGTTACGACATATCATTTACATTTATATATATATTAACAAAACAAAACGTATAGTGTTGTCACAAATTGTCATTCTGAGTTTTTTTACATGAAAGAAAGAAGATGGGATTCGATTGAAAATATAATAATAATAACAATGCATATAAATAATAATAGTGACAATTTTAATTACAAACATATATTATATTTTAAGAGATCCAAAAATTTTAATATTTAATTAAATATTTGAAAATAGTTGACAAATCTTTGTTTATATATTATTTTAATTCTGATAAAGCCTTTGAAATCAAAACCAGTACATTGAAATTATTGACTTTTTGTTTTGTTGTTTTTTATATTTTTAAATAGACTTATTAAGAACACCTTAATGCTTTTCTTCTCATTTATTTTCATCACAATTTAAATTGTCTCTGGAACAGTTCATATCCAAGCTTTCATAATTTTACATATCGTTAAATTGATAAATTTTTGTTAATGTCTCATTATTCGAAGAAAGTTTCAATTTAAATTATTTTCAGATTTTATTTTAAAAAGTCTACTTTTATAATTTCATTGATATTTTTTCTAAAAATTAATTTAATTTTAAAATAATTTTATTTAAAGATAAAAAATTATTTAACCAATTTATAAAAGGTTAAAAATTATTTACATTAATAAAATATTTAATATTCAAACGATTTGATATTTTAAAAGTTTTTATTTAATATCTTATGTTGTAATTTAAAATGCAAACTATGCTCGAATAACTATTCATCGTGAACATCCAAAATATCAATTTTCCTTCTGTGTGGAAGAAGCACATTTCCAAATACTAAATTCAACATACAAATTTCAACATACCAAATTTAAAATATTCCTCACAATACTAGTTTTATTTTAGAGTATTTTATTTTTTAGTACTTTGAGTATTTTACAATGGTATCTATTTAATAATGTTCTTTGTGTAAAAGTCTGATTGTAATGAAAGTGACCACAAATTATACTTTTCATAAAATCAAAGAAATTCAATTTTTGTATTGTCTTTTTGTTTATGTTTTATTTTTAATATTTATTAAGCCAATATATGGGATTTATGTTGTCGACGTGGTTTCTATCAATGTGGATAAGTAATACAGCCACGACTGCAATGATGATAACTTTAGCAGACGCCGTTGTGGAGCAGTGGAAGTTTATGGCCACTCAATCGGAAGAAGAACACACTAATTCTGCTATGACCACGGGTATTTATTATTCTAAAAGTTATCAGTCTAATTATTTTACAGGATCTGAATTGAGTGTATTTGAAATGAAAACTTTGAGTTCGGAGTTCGTTTAATTTTTTCAGCAGAACCACTAGATCATACCATATGATTATTAAATTCATCTCCAATAAATATTAATTATAATATTAAATTCATCTGTAAAAATAATTCTGATTATCTTTCGCACTGTTCATTAAAGTGCAAACAATACAAAACAATATTTTATATATTTTTAAAATACTCTTTTTTAGAGATGAATGTGAAGTAGTTTTAAGTTCGGAATTAGACAAAATATCGAAATTTGGAAAAGGTTTATTTTTGAGTATCGCTTATGCAGCAACTTGTGGAGGAATAGCAACTCTACCAGGAACCGCTACAAATTTGGTGTTTAAAGGTTTTATGGACGAGTAAACTTATTCTAGTCTTATAATTTTTACATAAATTTTAAGACGTTATGGAAGTAAAGTGAATTTAAATTTCGGTTCCTTTATAATATTTGCTTTACCTCTTTCAATTATTGTCGTTATCATAACTTGGTTGCTTTTATGTATTCGTTATGTGGGAATCAGGTAATCATTCCTTGAATATTATAATTTTATAAAAATCTCTTAATAGTTCTATGTTCAAAAGAAAGATAAATCCTCAGAGAGATAGAAATACAATGAAAATGATCGAAGAAGAATTCAAAAAACTTGGACAAATAAGGTAAAATAATTAAGAACAAGAACTGAAACATTTTAATTTTTAAATTAAAACGAAAATATTGATTTTCTTTAAGTGTCGAACAATAATTACAATCATGCCCATGGTAATTTAATTATTGAAGACGCAAACCCTTGATTTCAAATTGACTAATGGTCGACATACATCCTCCAAGTTTTATATTTTCTCTTTTACAAAAAAACTTAAACAAGCATGTGATATACCATAACATTCACCTTCGAAATCGTTAATTCTGCATATTTAAAGAAAATTGAAGCCAAATAAAGTTTATTAATTTTGACAGTTTAACCGTCTTCGTCAAAACAAATCATTTTTTAAAAAAACAAAATTTACTTATATAGGGTAGTTAGTGATTTTGTAATCAATACGTAATCAGTACATCATTTAAAAACTCCAGACAAAGTTGTAACTGCTCAAATATGTATCGAAATCAACTGTTTAGAGCCTGCAATGACTTATGTACACGAGTAGAGGCTGTAATTTAAGCTTAGGGATCTTTGATCAAGTAGAGAGTACTCTTTATCATATGTTTAACATATGTATTAACTGTTCGTGAAGTATGAAATAAAATTGGTTCGATTTGTGTGAAATGTGAAAAGAAATATGAATTTAAACTCAATTTAAACGAAACATTCGGTATATTAGGTAAGATATTACATGAAGTGAACCTGTAGGTGTTTCTATTTCAAAACGTACTCTAATTTCAAGACATAGACTTTTACAAAATGTACCATAATTTTAGGACAGATGAATTATAATTTATGATATAGTTTATATTAATAATATATTAGACTGTTTCAAGATTAATGGAGATGTTAAGGTTAAAGTTTAAAACAATACATCTCAAGTAAGAATAAATTTTATTAATCAAAATAAAAACCCTTAGAATCCATGATGTTTTGCAACTAACGAATCATAAGTTTATTTATTCTTATGGAGTCAAAATCCTGGATTCTAAAGCTGATTAATTCACTAAAAACATTTGAAGCCGATTCTTTATTATGAAGATTCATTTCCTAAAAAAGGAATTTCAATACTTAAACATAGTATAATAAATTAAAGAAAGATAAATATCGTTTGGCAAATATGGTGGAAGGGTTAGAATTTGTTCGATTTTTGCTGGGGCATACGCGAGACATAATGTTCGGTGTTATCGTTCGGTAGAAGAATAGGGCATTCTCTTTTGACCATTGCTGGTCACTAATGTTGCAATTTTAAGATATCTTATAAATTTGGTGAAAGTATTTCTCTTTGTTTATCAGTTTCGCTTGGATTTGGAAATCTTTCGTGCATATCTATAGCTGTGGATTAACAAACAGTTACTAAGACTTATTTCTAATGCAATTTTTGTTTTGAGAAGTGTTTAGTGCTTCACTTTGATGTATTATGCTAAATATGCTCGTTTCTCATACAAAATCTATTTTTCATTACGAGTTAAAATGCATTCAAGAAAAGCTCGTTTTTATTTCGAACAAGAAATGCAGGGACACATCTAAACGGAGCATTTTTAATTTTCTTTTAATCTATGTGGCACCCATTTGTCAAGCTTTTGAATTTCCAAATAGTTCAGGAAATTCTAAAAATTCAGCAAACTCTAAAAGTGTTAAGTACGAATAAGTTTCAACTAATGTTTTTTAAAAAATCGTTTTCTATACCACAATTTTATCCACGACGCTCCTCCTCTTCAAGGTTCTTCTTTGTTACTAAATTTTTGTAATCAACATTGAACTGTTCGAAAAGTATTCAAGCCACAGCTAAATGCTACGTTGATATTTTCCTCTCCCAAAATCGATCGTCAGATGGATTATTGAACCATTCCCGACAACTTTCTTGTCTGTTGGAAGCTTGTGCTGAAGTTAACTCAAGTGAATATAGACTTCGTTTCTAGTGCACAAAACTCAATTTGTGCAAGTGATTTAACTTTGTTTGGTATGATTTATCATACATTTCTTTTTTGCAGGTTCATGACTGCTACTAAAATTTTCGGCATGCAAAACAACTCTGGCGTCAACTGTTGCTGGTCGGCCAGAACGAGACTGATCTTTTAGGCTCATGTCATCAAATGTATATTGTTTGGACCTCCTTGAAATTGTAGAATGATTGGTTTTCCCTGACCATCAGTGTCACATGTATCTTTTGCAGCATTTCTGGTTGATGACGTGAGCTTCCAGTAGTACGAGATCAAAACTTGAAGCTCCATGTTGTCAATTTCCATCTCGTATTTTGTTTTGAACCTACTAATAATAAATGAACAGAATATAAAATCTATGAAAAAATATTTATAAAATATTAATTATTAGTAATTAGCATCATAATATTATGCAAGTGTATTAGTGTGTTTCCAACAAAATCTTTGTTTTTCTATAGTGTATTAGAACATTTTGGTCAACCTAATATTTAACTCTAAAAATTAAAAATATATTTAAAAAAGATGGTTCAAAAATTGAATTCTTTAAATTTTTTTATTCAATCAAATAGTTCAGATAATATAAAACAGAATAATTTTTTATTAGTAAAAATTTTTAAAGTGGCCATTTACATTTGACTACTGAAGTTCAAAAATCACCCTTTGGAGCCAACGTTTAGTCATTAAACTTATGTACTTTCGAAAATACATGTACTTATTAGTTATTATTTAATATAAATTTGTTATCTCTTTTTGACCAGTAAATAATTTAAATGCATTTTACCTTTAGTTTTGGTGAGATATCTACTTTGATTGTATTTTTTCTTTTGGTTCTTCTATGGGTTTTGCATGAACCTGGAATCCCGCTCTGGGGAAAATTATTTACTTATAAAAATGCAAATGGAAAAGATGTTAAGTAATTCTATTTTACTTAAAAATAAAAATATATCTTCTACCGAAGGTATTGGTCAGACTCATTATCAGCAATATTAGCAACATTACTGGTTTTCAATCTACCAGCGAAAAATCCTCTAAAAAATACTTCAGGTTTCATTACAAAGGGAAATACTTTTCTAAAATAAAAGTTTAGGTAACACGGAAAAACTTATTGATTGGAAAAGTGTTGAAAAAGGATTTTCGTGGGGTTTAGTATTTTTATTCGGAGGCGGATTCGCTCTTGCAGCCGGATGTGAAGTATCATTATTGACATTTTTTAAAGTTTTCATTTATTTTAAGGCATCTGGATTATCACCAATTATTGGAAATATTCTGAC
>MQRK01068159.1:0-10205 GCA_001938485.1 Girardia tigrina
TAGCGAAAGAACCCCTGTGGAAACCAGGGCCGGTGTAGATGATTCCTTCGGGTTGATGCATGCGGCGAATTTATTTTTGTAAAAACCGGGCACTTTTGCTCACTGAGAAAAAAAAAGAATTTAAAGTGATATCCTTTCAGTCGGAATCAAACATATGCTGAAAAAATGCACATTAAAAAGTTTTCAGTATGGTCGGGACATCAAGTCCCGACAACGCTACACTAACCAGACTCGACTGTTCTCTCAAATCCATCAAGTGCCAGTGTGACCAAAGTGAAGGTGTGTTAGTGCATCAAAAACACTTAATTTAATATTTCAAAACAAAACAAATTTCTAACAATATTATTATTAAAATTTTGTTTAAATGTTCAAAAAGAAATATTATAACGTGGTCAATTTAAATTGAAGCTTAATTTTATTATTTTATTTTCCTTAGTTCGGGAAGCTAATTTGGACCCAATATTTTGGATTAAGTAATTTTCTTATACTTTCGGAAAAGCTTTTAATAATTTTAGGGTGAAAGGGAAACCCCACACATACACTTTTTCTGATATTTCATTCTCCATACAGCCCGAATCTTGCTCCAAGAGATTTCTTCCTGTTTTGTTACGTGAAGAAGCATCTAAAATGGAAACGGTCTGTAGACAAAGAGGAAGTGATACAAGCGGTGACCTCATTCCTTAGAGAAAAGCCCACTGACTGGTAAAAAAAATGCCTTTTCTGACAGTCAGGCGGGGAAATGAGTGAGTGTTGAGATTAGGGGCTACTGGAAAATTAAGTTGTTCTCATAAATATCACGACATGCCTAATAAATACACGCAACTTTAATTTTATTGCTCACTTTTGAACAGACTGTTGGAAGTCATCACGTTTTGTACACCCTTCATCATGTGGCATTGCAAAAACGATGTCACTTAATTCTTTGGTGATTACTTTTCGTTCTTTTTTTACAAAATCCTGTAATAACTAAACACAAATTTATAAATTAAAAAAATATGTTTGTTTATGCAATATTTTATTTAATTATTGTGGTACCCTGATAAAAATTAAATTAATGAAATGTTAAAAAAATTCCGTTGTTTAAATTGCACGAAGCGAATAACACGTTTTTGGAATTGTATTACTTTTATCAAATAAATTTTTGGTGTATCGGTTTACCTTTTTCCGCAATTTAGTGGTGTACCCACCGAAAGTAACAAACATCATTTCGAGCAGATGAAATCGGTCAGGCCGAATCTATCGCCGCCTAACTCAAGGTACACGAACGATTCACTAATCATAAACTGATGAACCGAACGAACCCATCATCATCCTGAACTGGACCGATCGCCAAGTGGATGGCGTCACCAAACCGGTAGCTCTCACGAGCTGGTCAGAAAACCAATTTTCGAATGCACGCCGACCGGTAGCAACTAGGTGCACACGGTTCATAAGCGCCCGCAAGACAACTCCGGCCAGCAACTCCCCGCACGATTAAAAGGTCCTGGTTACTGCAGCTCGGTCCGGTCGCCAGAACTTCAGTCATTAATTTATCAAAACTATTAATTTAACTGATAAACATCTCACATCACTATAATATTTATTAAAAAAATAATAACAATATAATTCGATCAAAAAACTTTATTAATTTAAAAAAAGTATACAATTTGATATGGAGAAAATTATCCATCAATTTTATTTATATTCAATAAAAATAACTTTGTAAAGGTTGAAAAAAATTCAATTTCAATCTCTAATTTAGAGGGAAAGTTTTATTTGAATTTAAAGAAAAACAGCTGACTAATGATTTTTGACCATTATCAATGATATTTTTATATTTATTTGTCTTTTCTTGGCAATGGACAATGTCGTTTTGCGTCTCGGAAAACAGAAGAGCTTCTATGAAGATAGAGTCTTGACTGCTTCTTCTGTCAGACACGGTCAAATCTGACGCGTCCTTCTGGCCCGGACAGTCGGAGAGCAATACCGAAATGTCAACATACTTCTCGTCAATTTCCTTTTCCTTACTTTCAAAAAGATTACTTTTAGAAGAACGATCAAAAATGGAATTAATAATTGGAATATTGGTAATTGATTGATACATTGGTAAAAGTTTTTTGGAGGTGTTATAAGAAAGTTCTTTGAAGGAATAATTTTTATTTTCATTATTACAATATTTAGTACATTTTGTATCAAACGTCACTGTTTTATTGGAATGGTTGGATTTCAACTCATCTTTAGATTGAAGGAGCTTTTTCCTATGTTCAACATTCGAATTGAACAAAAACACATTGATATAGAAAGAATTATCTTGACTTAATTCACTCGAAGGACAATTTATATTGGGATTGATGAGATTCGAATCTTTAGGAAATTGGGTATGGGGAATTATAAATACACTATTACTTTTGGTGTGAAGATTGGATTTATCTGTCAAACTTTCATCGATGACACATGACATTAAGTCACTGTCACAACTGGAATCATGGTCGCCTTCTGGAGGTCTTATGCTGATCTCAGATTTCGGAGATTTAGATACTTGTTGAAGTTCGGGTTCGGAATCACTGATTGACGGAGATAATAGTAAATCAACAGTGTAAAAAGATCTACCAATTCGATTTAGTGACGTCTTGGGCAACCTTTTAAATGAAGATTGGGTTCTTTTGTACCGAAAGTCTTTCTTTAATACTTGTTTTCTCATTGTGGAAATACACTTCGTTGAAAGGGTATTATTGGGTTTTATCAACAATTTTCGGGATTTAATAATTTCTGTATTATGACTCAACGATGTTACTGGTGAAGACTTATTATCAATATTAGATGAATTTCGACTTCCTCTAGAATCTAAATGTTTATCCAAGAATGTTGAAATAATTTGTTCATCCAGAATTTCAGATGACCCTCCTTTCTTGGCGATCTTTTGTTTAATAACCGACTCTATTCGTCCCATAGGACATTTTTTCTTTTGTTTTGTAATTTTGTATGTTGTTGATCCATCACTTGATGGATTATGTGAGAGATTCTTTTTCAAAGTGCTATTATGGTCTTTCAATCTAGTTTCATCTATATTATCTGAAGGTAAATCAGGCCCCAAACTATGTAAATCCAAATTTTCTTCTGTGTTTTTATATGCAGAGATATTACTTAATTCGTTTTCATTTACTTCTATATCATCAACATTCTTCTGGTTTGCAAGCAAAATATTATTATCAATCAGACCACTATTAACTGAACCTTTAAAACCTTCAAAAAAACTACCCTGTACAGGGTTTCTAAGGGTATTATCTTCATTTTCACTTTCATTAAAAGTTTTATTTAAACTATTCGATTTTATTACATCGGAATTTCTACCCTTTTTAAATATACTTTCTTTATTATCAAAATTATGTACTTTTTTCAACATTTCCGAAAGACTATCTTTTTCTTCTGGTTTTAGGGAAGACTTTTCGTTTTTGTTTTTCAATTCTTTACCCCTGTCTTTTTGATTATTGTCAACAGTTACTACTCTTGAAGTTCCACCATTAAATTTTGTCTGGTTGTCATCCTCTTCTATAGGTACATATTCTTTATTTGAAGACGTTCGTTGGTACTTATTTATAACGTCCGGAGAATTTTCCATATCATCTGGTTTTTGATTATATCTTTTAGTTTTGTTTTCATTTTCCCTATTCTTGTTTTTTAATTTCGAAGTTGTGGTAACTGATTTACTTTTACTATCGTTATTTTCTTTTTGCAAAAACTCTTTGCTCGGTTTCTTTCGTTTGAATCTATTAATGGGATTAGAAACATTATCCATTTCTTCGGTTTTTCGATCAGATCTTTCATTTCTATTTTCAAATTCTTTACTTTTTCCTTTTACTTTATCATCGATATCTTTTACTTTGGAAGTTGTGGTAAATGATTTGGTCTTACTATCATCAAAATCCTTTTGTAACGAATTTCTATGGGAGTACTTTTGTGATAATGTTATATCTATTTCTTTTACCTTCTTTATTTTTGAACTTAAGGTTTTTCGATTAGGATAAGATACTTCATTAATACTTTTTTTATCATTTAATGTTTTTTCTAAATCATTATTACTAGTTTCAACTTTGACATTATCCCGTCTATCATTGTCATCTAATGGAAAAGACATTTTTATGCTAATTAAGTCATTTTTTAATTCTAAACTCAATCTTTTAGAATCATTCACGAAACTCTCATTGTTCTTGGGTTCCATCTTTTTAGCGGTCAAAGTGTCATTGAAGCTGTTTCTTGTTTGATAAGTCTTGGACATTTTATCTGAATCGTTGTCTAAATTATACTGTTTTGAATACATTTTTTCTGTTTTATTTTGTTCTTGTTTATTGAAATTATCTGACAAATTAGAAGCAGAAACATTACTTTTAGTGTTAAGATATTTGACATCTCTCGTGTTGGAACTGTCAGTGGAAATGGACGTTTGAGATTCAATTATTGTAGGCAATCGGCTGGGACTTATGTCAACCATGCCTGACTCCACGTTCTTAATATTATTTTCTGAAGTTTTACTTGTCGAGGATTGAATAGGAAGTATTACTTTATTGCTCTCTTTGTTTTCTGTCTTTTCGTACTCTTTGTAAGGGTATGTCTGTTCTAAAGAGTTATTATCGCTATTTGGTAGAATAATTGTTGGTTGATAGTCATCTTCTGCTTGTAAATCATCAGCAAGTTGTTCCGTTTCTTTAATAAAACTTTCCTTAAGTTTTGTTATATCATCTGTGGTCTGTAAATTATTTTGTCTCGGAGTCGTCTTTTCATGTAGATTTGGCTTTTCTGTTGAAGTCACTTTATTTTGGTATTTCCGTTGTACATCCTTTAACGTTGAATGCTCATCAGTGGTTTGACTTTCGGCAGATTTGTTTTTGGATAACCTTTCATTCAAGGATTCATTGTTGGAATCGAAATTCATATTGGTACTGTCGGTTTTTTTCGGAATGAAATCTGTTTTAGTGTTTTTATCACTCTGTGAAATTTTAAAGTTTAACTCATTCTTACTACCATTTTTATTAAAAGATCTTTCTTCTAAATTCGTGTAAGAATCGTTATCTTTTGTGCTTATTTCAGACATTTGGTGTACTTTATGATTATCTGACACTACTGATCCAGATTTGATTATAACATCTTTGTGACTTTCGCTCGTGTGAATCCTTTTATCATTATCTTCATTTTTATAATCAGATTCTTTATTAGGAGGAGCTTCCAATCTATCATTCGAAATTGAAGCCATCTTCGACAACTTCTCTTTACTATCAGATAATCGATTCAATTCGTCGACAAATAAGTAGTGTTTGATACTGCCATCAATTATCAAAGCCGCTGGTTCCGATAAAATTCTTGACAATGATTTTTTAACACTATTTTTATCCGTTGTTTGATGGTCTTGATTGATGTCATCGTTATTAGAAAACCGAGCAACATTTCCTCCGTATGGTGAATGTTTAACATTAGAATTTCTACTAGAAACATCAGTCTCTCGTCCATTGCTGGAATGGTAGACGTTTTCGTTTGTAAGTTGACTACCATCATCATCCTTGATTAGATAGTTCATTCCGTCGTTATCTTTGAAGCTCTTAAGAGAGTAAGGATAATCCCTTAAGGAATAACTCTTTTCTTCAGTTGTATAAATCTTGTTTCGAATAGAAAAAGGATTTTTACTTTCACGTAAACTATTTAACTGTTGCGGACTGTAATTTTGGTCATATTCATTTAAATGTGCTGATATATCAGTTTCACCCAAATTTTTATTTGAATAAGGGTCTTCTTTCGTTCTCATCGGATTACTTATTTCAGTAGGAGAATGACTTTTGATATGATGTTCGACTTCATTAAAATCTTTCTCATTATCATTTGAAAGTCGTCTAGATTTATCCCTGTGATTATATTTTCCTTCCGAATCACATCTATCATCCATATTGTATTGTGATTGGAATACTTGTGGTTTAATAGAATTTCCCAAAACATATTCTACTTTTATATCCCCATCTTTCCCAATTTTAATCTGTCGATATTCCCCGCATAAGTTTTCACAATCGGCTTGTGAAACTTGATTTTGCTTATTCATGACGCCATTGCAGTAACGCGTGACACTGGAAACTTTGTCTTTATCCTGAAAACGTGACGGCGACATGTTCTTTAACGTTAATGAAAACGGAGTTCTTGTATTGTATTTTGAGGCTAAATTAAAGTGTTTATTTATGTCGATATAATCTCCATTTGATGACGACTCAAACGGATAAGACAAATCGTTCATAATCGAACAACATTTACTGCATTTAAATTGCTCTTCAATCGATGAGGATGATTCCGAGATCATATTGGATACGAATTCCAGCCGGTCTGAATTTTGGATATACGCACTTTTTTGTATACAATCACACGGAAACGAGTCTACGTAATTGTCTCTTTGGGAGTTCGAGTCAGGGCGTCTGTGGTCGAGTAGATCCATGGAGGTGAACATGGTCAACAGGTGTTGTGATATACAGCGAATTGCAGTCACACACAAATACAGCGAGTCTTCCATGTCAGTGGGATTCATGTCACTTGCAATCGTCAAATCATTTATCAAAGTGATGTCAGATCCGATTGGGAAACGCTAAGTATCAAGAATTGAGGAATGAATGTCCTGAATTTTGAGTAGTTCAAAAAGCGTGCTCAAAATCGCGTTGAAATTTTGAAAATTTTAGTATGAATATTATGTATATATAATCGATAAATAATCGATATTGTATATTAAACAACAAAATTACTGTTTTATTATAGTATAATGTACATAATTTACATTATTTTGAGAATTTTGACTTACAATTTTCTAATAAAAGAGACATACGAGATTAAAGGATAAATTTTTGAAAATATATACCTGCTCTCATTTAATAATAACTTAATTATTACTTTAATTATAATCACCCACAAATTTACTTTATTTTCATTTTGTAGGGCTATAAAATTGACAAGGAAAATTTGAAATGTAATTTTAAAAAATGACATAAATATATTAACCAACTAAAGAATTCAATTTTAAAGTTCACAATTTATTATAGGACACAATCATAGAGTTTTGAATATTTTCAGGATTGAAATTCTTATCTCTTTCCAACAGCTTCTTAAGCATCTAAAAGCTCTTCTCCACTTCACAGTTAGAAAACCCACCTGCTTCTCAAAAAATCGCTCCGCAAAAATTATGAATCACCATATCTTCGTTGTAACATATTAAGAAACTCGACCTAGGCCTCTTCTCATACAAGCTTCAAATGACACAACCAATTTCCTCAAATGCAGCAAAACAGTGATTTGCGTTTACTAACACGATGGTTACGATGATTGAAGAGAGAAAACAGATCCAATATAATTTCGTATAATTTAAGCTTTTTTTCCATTTTTGTAGTATTTGGCAGTCTGTGAGCATGACTTTGTCCTTTTTGGATTTGAATAATTTGAAACTTCTGTTCCTTTCATTATTCGCCATTGTCTTTAAAAAAATTAGTTAAAGATGAAAATATTTTTTTTAATTAAAACAAAAATAATAATGTTTAATTATTTTTTTAACTTTTTATATCAATTTTTTACCGAATTTTTTATGCCTAAAATTTTTTTATACCAAATATCTGTGGACCATTTGAACCATTTGAAAGTAAATAGTCTTCCCCAAAATTCACCATTTTAAAATGTCATTGAGGTTGTGAAGGACAAGCTCATTCTTTAAATTTTTGAATAAATAATTTTTTATAAATAATATTTGACATAAGTAAATATTTAAAATCAAAAGTTTTCTAAACATTTATAACGTAAAAAATATATTGTAATTAATTTTAAAAAGTTATTTTCGAAAATAATCGAATTTTATTTGTAGAGTAAAAAACTTAAAAGGAAATTAATTTGGAAATAATGGATTTTTAAATAATTGATAAAAAAAATATATATATAAATACAATGATAAAATAGGTTGTAAAAATTTTAAAAGTTATTCTAAACAGTTTTGTAAAAAAAATTTAATTGAAACTTTTATCATTAACGTATCGTAATAATAATAAAAATTTGTAAATTACTGTAAAATACTATAAATTATTTTTTGGTATTTAAATTGTATGGTATTTAAAATAATTGTAGGTAAAAATGCTTTTAAATATTAATAATAAAATTTTTAAATATTGATAAAAAATAAAACGTTAAAATCTTTATTAATTAGAAATGTTTCACAAAAAAAGGGAGAAATAACATTAAACTAATTCTAAAATAATAAAAAATCATTATGGTTAATTTAGTAAAAATATGACTACGAAATTTTGTTGGTTTTAATTTAAAAATAAGGAATGTAAATTTTCAAAATAAATAGAATTAAAAATTTTCAATTTTAAAATAACTTATCAGTTATTTATATTTATAATTTCATATTTTTATATAAGAATCTAGTCATAAAGAAAACGATAGAAAAGTTCCTCTACAAACAATTTTTATTAAAACAAAAATTGTTTGAATAATTGTTAATTGTGTTATTAATAAATTTTTGGTGTTAATGAATTATAATATTGATCAAGAACCCAACAGAGGCTATTTCCGACTTATTTAAGTCCACCACTCTGTATAAACATGACTCAAGCAGAACACATTACTCTCCGAAATTCGCAAAACGCCGAAGTATCAAATGGATATTCCAAATTTAAATTCGTATTATATTCGTATTCGGTCGTTATTTGCAGACTAAATTTTTCTAAAAATAAATCTGACTAAATATAAATCACTTTGAATTATTTTGAAAATATTTATAATTGAAAAAATTCTAATACTAGAGAAATCATAATTATAATAAGAGATAATAATAGTAGTAATAATGAACTCACCTAAAAGCATACTAAATACATCATGGATACCACCAAGCATTCGGTATATAATAAATCACCAATTAATTCATTCGTTTACTGCTAAATGGAAATCAGTTATAACCGAATTAAAGTGGATGTGGTATGGTTCCATTGAAAGTGTTTTTATTCCTAATTATATCTTTTAATTAACTTTTTAAATCCTTTTTGTAAGAACAATCCTTATTGTATGATCATATATTTCCATTACGATTAATCACAATAGAAATGGAAGATTTGTTAGTGTGAGGAAAATATACATATCGTTTACAAAGTATGATCAATAAAAAATTCAAAATTGTTTCTTCCTACAAAAAGCAGAAAAAAAACCATGCAAAGCTCCTTTTTTCAAAGATAAAACTTCACCTTTGATTCAGTTACATATTAATTTTGAACGGAAATAGAAGTTACCGAGTGAAAAATCTGGTTTGAATTAACATCTAGTGTGGAACACCAGTATAATAAGTTTTGAAATTCAAAATTCAAGATTTTAAAATGATTTATGAGATTCTACAAGTATTCAATGTTGTTTCCATTTCCATTTCTTTGCCTTCTTTCGATCTGGTGTGTTTTGACTTTTCCATGGCGACGACTAAAACTGTATGTAAAGTATAATCTTTAGCTATATGAAAATTAAAATGAAACTTATTTGCTAACAAAACCGTTGATGCATTGTAGGAGAAAAAAGTATAAAATTTAATTTGTTTCTCTGTTGCAGTAAATAAAATGAAGATTTTGAGTTTAAGATTTAAAAACTACAGTTATAACACCATTTTTAAACACTACTTCAAAACAGTGATTACACTATTCTACATCAATTTTTGTTCTCGTACTGAAATAGGTCACTTTTGGGAAGTTTTTGATGCTCATTTCAAATATACTAGCGACTTTCTTACATCACGTCCAGATTTTTAGATAAGTCGCAGTTCAGATTTTATTGGCTTTTTAATTAAAAAAGTCTATAGTTTCATATTGACAACAATAAATAATAGTAATCATTTACTAATTAATCATTTACTTTTTAAATTCGATATTCAATTGCGTTTAAGAATTAAAAAGTAAGAATTTCTTATATTAGGTTGGTCGAAAAATAATGGCGGTTTTGGGACACAAACTTCAAAGACGTGCAAATTCACAGAAACAAAAGTTTATTAATCAAAGTATGAACCGTTGGCATTAATACATTTTTGCCAACGAGAAACAAGTTGTTTTATTCCATCAGCATAAAATACATCGGTTCTCGAAGCGACGAATTCTCGGAAGGCATTTTGAGCATCATTTTGGTTTTTGAAAATTTTTCACGTAGGAAGTTGTACAAATGCCTGAAAAAGTAGAAGTCCGTTGGCGAGA
>MQRK01068185.1:0-12696 GCA_001938485.1 Girardia tigrina
TTTAATTTTTAAAAATATTTAATAGCAAATTAACATAAAAATATTTAACCCTTTAAATTAAAAAAATAATAAACTATTCAGGCGAGATAAAAATTTAAAATTAACCCCTCATAATATGATTTTAAAAAAGTCAATAAAAAAATAATTAAAAAATGAAGAATAAAAACTTTATTAGCAACATTATAAGGAGTTTCTGATTCACCACTTATATACCTTTTCTTCGCCATTTATCTCGACGGAATTCTTGCCTGTGGTCAGACCAACTATTATTGGAAATCATCTGAACAACATCATGAAAAATTGTATGAATAATATTCTCTAAAAGAAACGGAAAAGACAGGAAAATCCATCTTCAAATTTCTCAATCGCGACAATATATTTTTTATCGTCAGTTTCCATATCACAACAATCAATTCCCAAACAATCGGCCCAAAATTGACGTTAGAAGTATCAAATAATTTATTATACATTTGAATTCTATATTGCAGACCTTTCACTTCCTCAGTATTCGTGATATTGCTCTTCATTTTATCTGTCCTTTATTAAAATTGTTGTCAGTTATAATGGCTTTACTTTAACTAATTATTTCTTTTAATATTTAATATTTATTGTGAAGGTAGTCTCGACGACAAGTCATTTACCATCTAGGTTACTTTTATAATAACATATACGCCAGTGAGATATTTTGTTTGTCGTTTAAATTTTGGGATCCTTAATCTTTTTACACTCCTCTTTCTGCTATTCTTGCTTTGTTTTATTTATCATGATATTACAGTTATTATTATTTTAATATTTTTTTCTTTTAATTATATGCTAAAGGAAGTTCATTGATTAATGTATAATCATTGTAATGTATAATAGGAAGTATTTTGTGCATTACATTCGTGAATTATTTTGTCAAGCAAAATTGTGTAGTTTCAAGAATATAAGTTCAATTGTGGAGTGATGTCATTTTAAAGATGTTTTTGTAATTAATTTATGGAATAATAACTTTAAAACTTTACAATTTCGAATTTTGGAAGGATGTAACATGAGAACGGTTTCTTGACCAAAAACTGATGGCATATTCGGAATCAACTTGAGACTTCTACACAAACATTATTTTTAGGGCCATGTTAATATATTAAGTAATGAGAAATAACTTTTTTTTGATAATTCACGAAGTTACTGTATAATCTTTTAGAATTATCGAATCTGTAACCTCAGATTTGATTCATTCTGATGTCATGAATCCTGACTCATCCTTTTCGATATTAGAAAACAGCAACCAAATCGTTAAAATGATGTATAAACTTACCAAAAAGCAGCTTTGATTGATATATTATTCATGTTGAAATAAATCTTTTTTTCTGTCAAATTTTCTACAAAACTTTACTTGCATTTTATTTTTTAAAATTTTAATTTGGAAGAGTAATAATACTAACCGCACTTTGGTGATCACTATTAGTACCCCTCCATTAATAAAAATTTCATAAAATAAAATTTAAAATAATTATTTATGGATAAATTAATACAGAAGTAGAAAAAATTATTTTATTTGATGTTATTCGTCCGTATGGATAATATTTAAAGCAAATAAGTTTTAATAAGGATAGGGATATCACCCTAGGTGAAGACAGGTCTCAAATAGAACTTCTATAATAGAAGCTAAGAAAAACCTAAAACAAGCACAATTATAAAGATAAAAAAATACAAATTATTAAAAACAGACGCTTAATAATTTAATGAAAATATAAAAAATATGAAAAATCCAAAAACATTTTATCATTTATCAATCATCAAAAGCTCTCAAGTTAAATGGTTCAAGTCAGAGAAGTAAACATAGTTATTAATTAAACTGAGTCTTATATTATAACTATTCCATATTCTTGGAAAAGTTTGTTTAATAGCAATACATCAAAGATTTGATGCTCAGTGTCAATAGATAATGACAGATTATGTCTCTGAGTTTTTCTTTATGATTATAAACAAATTATTATTGTAATGAAGCAATTAAAATAGTATTTTACAACAAAAATTATATTTAGTTTATGAAAATCATTGAAAAAGCCATGGAGTCTCTCAAAGTACATATTTTACAAGAAGAATCAAGCAATGTTGGCTCGAAAACATATTCCTTTCCTATCGATTCTCATGTTTCACAATTTACTATTCAAGTAACAAACTTTAATGCCAATGAGTCTGTTAAAGTAGCCTTAAGGGACCCAGAAGGTAATCTTAGATTTATATTAAATTTAATCCTTTCGGTTTAGGTAGAGAATTGTCTGAGTCGAATGGATTGGTACGACTGATGAAATCCGTCAAAACAGCCTATTTTGCCTCGAAGGAAAATCCAGTCCCTGGTATATGGACATTGGAAGTCTCCACGAAGACAAGCAATCATTCGGTACGAATAACTGGTACCAGTGAAGTTGACTTTTTGCCTGGTTTTTCAACGATTCCAGAACCAAGTAATGACAAAACATCTCGCCAACCAATTAAAGGTTCACATTTTAAACTTTTTTAAAACATTTATACTTATTTGGAAATTATAAAGAAAGGTTTTTGATACTTTATTTACTCAATGTTGTATTGAGTCGTAATATTTATTTATTAATTATTGTAGTGCCCTACATTAAGAAAATTAAGAAAAATAAAATAAATTCAGTTTGATCCTATGAATTATTGGTAAAATGTTTTTAATAATTGTATAGTACAGTAAAGATTCACAAAATTGCAACTTCACAAAATGCAACTTTTCACAAATTGCAACTAACACTAATTGCAACAAAAATAACACTGAAAAAAATATAGAAAGAAACTCCTTTTCCATTTAACTTCGCAATCAGGAGATAACTTAAATAATAAGTTAGATGACATAAATTTGAAAGATGTTGCATACCTTGTCACAGAAGCATGGAATGAAGTCGGCAACTCGATTATTTCGAGTGGATTCCAACAACTGGCACGTATTGCCAATTTAGAATCAATACCTATTGATATTAAGGAATGTGATGAGAAATCATTAATCAGTTTATATCGGCATGTTGTCCCAGATTCAAATGTAGAAAATGAAGAAATAATGCAATGGGCATCGGGAGCTCATGAAATTTCCGGTAACATAATCACGGAGGAAAATATAGTTGATGAAATTCGTTCTGGCGGTAAAGATCAAAACAATGAAAGCTTTAATCCAGATATTAGTATCAATAATGTTATCAAAAGCTTAAATATTACCATTGATTATGCAGAAAGCAATTTAACCATTAAAGAAATTCTATTTTTACGAAGAATACGCGAGAAAATTATTTCTAAAAATTTACAATATAAATAAATTGTTGTTTCTTTTCATTCTGTTTTTTTTCAGATTCATTTTGTCTTTTGTTATTATAAATTATTTTTATACACCAATTTCACAAATTGCAACTTTTATTCACAAATTGCAACTTTTTTGTTTCAAAAAAGTTGCAATTTGTGAATCTTTACTATACCGCATAATGTGTTAGTTTATTACATGTGTGGGATGATGGGATGGTTGTATCAAAACGTATTATTTTTATATCCCTTGTATATAAATTTGTATATATAGATTTCACTTTTCGTTATACACAATAATAATAATAATACTTAATAGTTGAGAATTAAATTATAATTTATAATATACAATAATGAAATAAATAATAAAACTTTTACAAACTTAGAGGATTTTTTCAAACTAACAATATTATAATGAACAAAATATATAAGTGATTTTTGGCTTAATTAAAAAAAGCTCTAAAAGGAAGGAGACATTTTCAAAAGGAACAATTCAAACAGAAACAGTTGGCAAAAATTCTTTATAATTATTCTTACAGTTATAAAAACAAAAGAAAATAATTTCTCATTTCAAGATTAGTATACAAGTATCAAGTGTCATTTGCCATAATGAGATGCATCAAAGATGTACCATTATGTTCAATAAAAATCCTAAATATGTCATTTAAATGGAAAGAATATTAGAATTAAAAATTCATTTTTTAGCAGTTCACCCCAGAACTTAATCGGAGAAATGATTTACAAAAATTATTATGAATTCTTTAAGTTTTGATTAATCATTTATTTTTTAAAATATTATTATTATCATTATTATTATTATTGGAGCGGAAAATTTATTATTTTGACCGAACATTTTGCCAGTGTAGGAAAAGACATGAATAAATTGTATAAAATATAATTAATGAAAATAATTAATGTAAATAAAATAAGTTAAAATAAATAAGTTTAAATAATTAATAAAATAAAATAATTAATTAAGTAAATTAACAAATATTAATAAATAATAAAATCTAATAATTAAATAGTTTCAAAAAAAGTATAATTAAATAGATTACATAAATGATTAAATTGCTTAAATTAAAAAAGTGACAAATGTTTAAAGCACTGCACGACAGTATTACAGCCAAAGTAACCGGACAATTTACGTTTTATATTGATCAGTTTAATTTTCTGTACAATTAGACGAATTATTCGCTGAGATTATGAAAATATGCACAATTGTTAGTTACAGCTTACAAGTTAGAATGACTCATTTGAATAAACACACGTTCATTAATATTGACTTAAATCGATAAATTAAAATCAGGTAATTAATTTGTGTGAGTTTTTGAATTGTCCAATGGTGTGCTTGTTTGTATGTATGAATGTGATAGGTTTGTATGGGTATATTAATGTGTATGTGTGTTGTAGGTTGAGATCAACTAGTTGAATTTGTCACAATTAAAAAGTTTGTTTAAATGAATAAAAAAATTTGTGAAAAAAGTGTCTCAATTTGTAAAATTAATGTTAATAAAACGTAAAAAATGTTCAATTGTTCAAATAAAAAGAGTTCAATGTTATGTTTTGTCATAATAAAAAGATTTGTTTTATATTCTGTATCAATACGTCAACTAATAAAAAAATAAAAATGATTAAATCACCTAACAATTCTTTGATAAATTATAATCCAGTAAATGAAATTGTTTCGAATTATCGGATAAATTCAAATAGATCTTTTAAAGTGCATTGGCTGAATAGTGCTCACTTAGAAACTCTGTTCCCTGGTTCTAAATGTAATGGGGATGCACGGTTTCCTTTCCATTATTATTATTATCCATACAAATAATATTTGAAATTTTATAAACACAAAATTTTATAAAAAAATATACTTATTATTCAGGGGCAAAGAACTACCTGATGGCAAATGTAACGGGAAATTATCTTCCTGGAACAGTGGACTATTTACATATTATGTCTATGAACGGATCTTCATTAATACAGTTACCGGCAAATCAAACGGAAAACCAAATCTATATTAGCCGGTACCCATTTGATATACCAACTGAGGGACACTTTTATATTAAGGTAAATATTCAAAGAAATTCATTATATTGAATTTTAAAAATTTAGCTGGCGGGTAAAGACAGCCGAGGCTATGAAATGCAACGTTATTCAAGAATTGCAATTATCTCAAGAGATCCATTACCAGTTTCTGTCAGTTGTCCGGCTAAATTACAGGTTAAAAGAAGTCAAGGAGTTAATGTAACATGTCTCGTTCAAAGTGAAATTCCCTACTTGGTTGTTTGGTACAAAAATGATGAGAAAATCATTGGCGCTAAAACAGATAATATTCAGTTTAAGTTAGTTTGACGTTTTATAATAAAATGTAAAAAACAGTATAAAAATAATATAATAATAAATATATAATATGAATTTTAAATCTCCTTATACAGACAAGTAGGGATTATGCAATGGTATACATATACATCAAATACTATACTATACATCAAATAAATCGTAAAATTAATGTGCGAACGGGTCTCTCCAAAACATTATTGAGTGTGTTCAGAGGATACAATTATTCATCAATTATATTATATAATAATATTATTGTTTGAGTTTTTTTAATTTTTTTGACTTTTATATTTAGTGATATTGTCCGCATTTTGTATTTTTTTATTTTAATTTCAAAAATGTTAAATAGAAACGGTTCTTTTTATTAAGAAAAATTGAAAATTATCGTATTATATTTACAATTTTGCAAGACTAACAAAGTAACATACAAATTTTCCTTTACTGTTTTTGGAGGAAAAGTAAGTAACTTTTTTTTGCTATTTAATACATATATTTAAAAGATAATGGTAAAAAATGTTCATCCTAATATATTGTTATTAATTTCGACTAATCAACCGTCATCATCAGACTAAACTAACCATGATATATTCACATTTATGTATCAAAGCACTGTTTATGTAGTAAATGTATAATGTCCAAATCAAAAAATACTTTCAATTAAAGTTTGAAGATGGTTTTTGTACATCGATTTTAGAATCATTAATGCTTCACATATCACACTCTCCCAGTAAACATTAAATTATGACCACAAAATCTTAAAATTAAGTAAATCAACTTTACTATTTAAATAATTTTTTCAATGTTTAGCAATATTATTATTAAGAACATTTAACAAGTCTCGTTTGAATGTTTATTACAATCACATTTAGAGTCATTATGACTCTCAGAAAGTATTTCATCGTTTGTCATCCTTCTAATTGGTTTTCTTATTTCTGTTTTTAATCATGATTATTCGAACAGTTTTTCTAAATTATTTTTTAAAACATTTAGCCTCTAAAAATATTAATTAAAAAAATAATAATTTTTACCATTTTTCAATAAATCTTAAAATAATAAAAATTAAAAATGCATTTAATTTAAATGTTACTAAAAAATATTAAACTTAATTTTAATTGTGTTCGAATAGTCAATCACTTTAAATTTAAATAAAAAATACCAATTTCCATCTGGGTGGGAGAATAACCAATATAAATTCAACATACTTAAATCAACATACCTCATCCATACATTTACACATTAAAACAAATTAAAATATTTCTCACAATTATTATTCCTTTTCTTCAATTATAATCCTAAATCCGTTTACAGAGAAAACGAAAAGTCTTTTCGATTTATGTCACGTCACACCCATTACATTTATAAACTTAATTACGTTAATGATTTAAAAATTACATAATGATTACATAAACATTGCTTTGGTATATAAATGCGAATAAATCATTGTTAATTTAGTCTAATGATGACGGTTGATCCAGCGAAATGTAATAACAATATATTATTATGAACGTTTTTTTAGTTTTCAGTATTTTATTTTCATTTTGTATATTTTGTTAATTTAAAAAATTTTTTTCGGGGTTTTGACTTAAGCGAAAATAGTTCGTAAGCCCAAATAAGACTATTCTTTTTTGATTATACAAACATACATAAGTAATATGATACAATAACTAAGGGGTTTTTTAAGTTGACATGAATAATTTTCAGGCCCCCGTAAAAATGTTTGGTCTTGTTTCTATTGTTGTATGGTATATATTTTATTAGAAATGCGGTAGTTATTTAATAAATAATCAATAAAAATAATATATTATTAAATAATACAATTTAATTGTAATTGTTTCAACATTCACTATGGCAAAAAAATCACAGAAAAATATAATTATATATTTTTATATATTTTAAATCTCGAGATATGTAATACATAAAATTATTCCCCCAAAAAATGTCAGCGAGAAAATATTAACGAAAGTTAAATTTTAATCATCGAAATTCCGCACGAATTTATTTATGAAAGATTTATTAGTGATTCTGATTCATTTGATTTACGTTTTTTTCTCGTTAATTTACAAAAGGGTAAATTTAATGACTTTTTTCTGAGGAATTTCAGATTTCGTTGTTAAATGGCAAAATATCGTTTATTTTTAAACTGACAAGTTCTTTTAAAAAAATAGAAATAATTTTACCGTGTTTTTTGAATTAGACGAACCAGCAATATAACATTTGAAATTGACCGGGCCAACGAAGTCTCGCAAGGGGTCTATGCTCTTGAAATAGTTCCTGTTGTACCCAAGCAGTTTGTACTGAAAGGCGATACAAGGGACCAAGTGACAGTAACTGTTTTACGTAGGGCTTTTTATTTATATTTTAAATTAATTCATTATTATATTAATTAGCTCCACCTCCGACAGTTTTCGTACCGAAAAACTCAAGTATTGAACCTTCAAAAGACGGAGAATTGGAATGCAATGTTTTCAGTACTTCAAGAAATGTCGTGATAAAATGGTTTAAAGAAAGCCCAAGATTTGAAATTAAAAATTCCAAAAGATTTCGAATTGAACATTCTAAAACATCAGAAAATGCATTTTCTTCCAAATTAATTATTATGTTAGTGAATCTCTTAATGTTTATGGTTTTCATATATTACTAATTTGTTCAGGTCGGCCACTGAAAATGATAATGGTCAATATATTTGTGAGGCTGAACATGAAGGAGGAAAGAACGAAGCGTATGGATTTATAAAAACTCACAGTAAGCTGTTCTCTATTTTATGGAAAATATTAAAATAATCATTTCGGTGATCTAGACCACTTTTAAAGTTTCATTTGTTAAGCCTTCTTCCACGTATGTCTTTTTTGTCTTCCATCTAATTGTTTATTTTTAACTGCAAATTAAAATCTAGAAAATGCAAATTTGTGTAACAAAATAGCATTATACAACCAAAAACTATTTAATTTAGGGTATTAAATGCTAATGATAAATGCAAATGTTAATGAAAAAAACAATAAATAATTAAAGATACATTTATTTCTTTACCTCACATTTTCAACATCAAACTCTTCAAAACCTTCCTAGTTTTCATTATCAATAACAGTAAAACTTATTTGGCGATCTCAGAAACATGAATTGTTTGGACCTTTATCTTTTACTTATTTTCTATCATAATTTTTAAGAACATCCTTGTCTTTACCGAAATAAACGCGCAAGTCATGCAGAATATTTTAAAATTATATATTAGGTTGGGGAAAAAGAAATCCATTATTTTGGTGTGAAATTCAAAACTTTATTTAACATGTTTCGGTTTGTCCTCTTGGAGTCAAATATGCACCGTTTTGTTGTATAATTAGTTGCCATTTTGAAGGTAGCTTCATAATGCCTCTCTCGTAGAAGTCTTGGTCCTTATTGGCGAAAAACTGTAGTAATCGATTTTCACAATCTTCTATTGATCCAAATTTCTTATCACTCAGGAAATTTTGCGATGCGAGAAAAAGGTGGTAATCGCTTGGTGCCAGGTCCGGATTATATGGTGAATGCATTAAAACTTCCCAACCAAGCTCCCTGAGTTTCTGGCGAATCACTATAGACGTATGTGGTCTGCCGTTGTCGTGATGGAACACAACACCTCTTCTGTTGGTCAATTCTGGTCGTTTCTCATCAATTGCTATCTTCAAACGGTCCAGTTGTTGACAGTACATATCTGAATTTAGTGTTTGGCCATACGGAAGCAACTCATAATAAGTGATTCCTTTCCAGTCCCACCAAATACACAGTAAAACCTTCCTAGTCGTTAGTCCTCGTTTGGCGACCGTTTGAGGTGCTTCATCGTGCTTTGACCACGATCGCTTTCGTACAATATTGTCGTATGTGACCCATTTCTCATCCCCAGTAATACATGGGTCGATTTCATTTCGTTTCGTCAAGGCTTCGCAGATGGAAATTCGATGCATCATATTTTTAGTGTTAATTAGTGTGGAACCAAAACATCAAGTTTCTTTTTGTATCCTACTTTGTCTAAATGGTTTTAAACCGTTTTGTGGTCGATCTTCAGCTCCTGTGCGATGCTACCACTACTAACATTCCGGTCAACTTCGATCATTGCCGAGATTTATTCGATATTTTTAAAGATAGGCCTGCCTGTGCGAGGTGCATTTTTAACATCAAAAATGCCTCCACGGAATTGACGAAACCAAAATTGCGTGTAATTAGCTGTTACAGTATTGGCACCATAAACGCCATTCACAATAACAGCCGCCTGGCTTGCATTATCGCCTTCATCTAATAAAAACTGTAAAATGTACCGGATTTTTTCTTTGTTTACTTCCATTTTTAACACCATGTAACTCAGAACTGAATAAAAAAAAGCAAAAATTTTTTTGTGAAATGTTACCTTGACAAAGAGCATTAATTTGAAATTGTTTGATCGATAAATAATGAATTAAAATAATGGATTAAAATAATGGGTTAAAATAATGGATTACTTTTTCCCCAACCTAATATTAACCTTGTTCGAATATGCAAAGTGATTCAATACTAATATAATGGTCATTAACACATAAGAAAACTAATAATCTTTTAGGAGAATGGTGAAATATTTCTTCAATATGAGAGAAAATGATAGTTTATAGTTGTATTATATAAATTGTCATTTTTACATCGAAAACCAAATTATTTAACAGAAAATTAATCTACCACATAAGTATTTAGTTTGTAGTAAGAAGATAAAATAACAATACGTGAAACTATTACCGAAAATTAATTCGTGGTCCCAAAGGATTATCTATTTATACGATAATATGTTTAGAAGGTTTTACCGTTATCTGCATATCACTGATTTTTGACTTACATATGAGGGAAATAAATGATTGTAATCTATTGTGTAAAATTAATCGAAAACTCTCAACAAAGTGGTTGAAAGTGCCGTTTGAACATTGATGTCGATTCATCAAGTCTTTCCGCGAGGCTTTGTAAACTGTTTCAGGCGCATAGGGACTACTTAATCCCAAGAGATTTCAACACAAGACTGAACTTTTCAAATACGTTTACCAGGGGATTTATTCAGCCTATTCCGTCTTTTACTATTTCGATCATACTGCCATCACATTATATATATCTAGTCGCATATGTTATCAACAGATTGTCCCTCTGTTCAATAACTTAATATTCCACTTTCTAATGTTTGTGGAAGATAGTCATCCTGAAGAGATAAATAATATCTCACGATCATAAAGTCAATGTTCAATATTTTAAAAATGGCGTTTTTTTGTTTTTTTTAAAAAATTACCATTATTTTTTAAATTTATTCACAATTATTTATACTTTCAATACATAATTGAAATATTTTTTTTCAATAAAGATTAATGAAAATTCATATAATTTGACAGCATTACCAACTGTTTCCACGGAAGAAAAAGAAATCTCATTTAATGATAATGATTCAGTGACCGCGTATTGCAGAGCGTCGGCGAATCCTCCGCCAATATTTTCTTGGTTTCTAAATGGGCGTGAATTGGAATCTAATGACCCTAGGGTGATAATAACCAGTGATGGAATTGTAAGTTACTTATTGTCATAAAATTTGTTGTATCTATCTTGTGATAAAGGAAAGTCAAATAAAGATAAATAGTTTGAAGCCACAGGATGCTGGAGAATTAATCTGTAAAGCCAAAAATTCAGCCGGAGAAGATGAAACTCGAATAAAACTGATATTCATATCAATGCCAAAAATTGTAAGTTTAGATATATCAAAAGAAATACCTATGGAGGGGGATCAACAAAACATAAGGTGCATAGCTCAAGGCGTACCTCCACCGAAAATAACATGGGAATTTAATGGCAGTCCGGTAATTTAGTCAAATATACATTTTTAATAAATTGTGAATGTTTTTGGTAAAGGTTTCTTCTGATGGAAATATAATGATAAATGAAACAGTTGGAACGTTAGATATAAATCGAATAGAAAAAAATATGAAAGGACAATGGATTTGTCTTGCCACAAATATGGCGGGAACTGCTCGAAAACCATTTAATTTAGATATTGGATGTAAGTATTCTTTTAATCAACCGTCAAATGTTATTTACACTTTTTATAGTTTCTCCTAGAATCAAAGACTTCATTCCACAAATTGAAGCAAATTATGGTGAAAATATAACTCTTAAATGTATCGTTGATGCTCAACCACCTCCAAGAGTGAAATGGTTTAAAAGTATACCAGGAGGAGATACGATTCCTGTGGCATTAGGAGATAGATATTTTATAAATCAAGACAATTCTTTACTCATACGAGGTGAATAACATCTTTAGCTTACTTTTTTTATATATATTATATTGAAAAAAGAATGAATTTCTATTTTGACTTTAAAATAACGATTTAACGAATCAAACTTTCAAATCCGTCCGGATTCGGATCTAAATCAAGATTATAAAACAAAAAATAAAAATTTTACGGAGAAAGAGTCTTTCTGCCTTTTAAGCAAGAGCCATCGACTAAACTTTGCATCAATCCAATGGCTTGTCAAGCTCATGTATGAATCTAAAATGTGGTCCGCTTTTCATATATCAACAACAAATGCAATTTGCTTTGACCATCTAAGTTATGATTTGCATGTGCCTGGATTATTTTGTATAGAGATGATAAAATATTTTCCGGTGAAAAAAAGGAAAGAAACCTTCATTTTCTACTATTTACTAAGGTTGAAAATCAAGAAATATAAATTTTCCATTTATGTGCTTTTAATAGATAAAATTTACATCCGCAGCAGGTCTCCAAGGTGAGCAGCCTCTAGTGTTAGAACAATGTAGGTAAGAGAAGTCGGCAAATTAGATCCGTACCTTCGGTAAAAGGATTGGCTCTAGGGATCGGGTATGATGGGCTTTATTGAGAAGTTGATTGGATGGGACTTGAGCTTTCTTCGGTAAATGCCGGGAGTAACTATGACTCTGTTGTGGTTGTTCCTGAATTTTATTGGTTTTGGCGCTTTTTCCGACCGATTGATGGACAAGTTTAGCTAGATGACTTATTTTTCGGAATTTGTTGTCGTCGTTGTACAATTAGCGATCAACCTAGAACTGGCACGGAC
>MQRK01068242.1:0-10108 GCA_001938485.1 Girardia tigrina
CTTCCATCCAGGAACAACTCTACATTGTAAAGTAAATTTATCACCAAATTGGAATTTATCAGAAGATGGAACAATTTTCGCTAATTGTTTGTATGGAATATTATTTGTATTTGATTCGATAATGATATCTATTTAAAATAAATAAATAAAATGTTAAGGTTTAAATAAAGAATGTTTACTTGGTTGTCTATTGGAATTGGAATCAACTATGATATCTGTTATAAATAACACATAAAATAAAGGGTAAAGAAAATATTATTCTAACCTGGATACTGATGTCGAGAAATGGACAATTCGACATTCGATTCCCATTTCATGTTAGCACCATTATCATTAACTGCCTTTACTTCACATTTGTATGATCCCATATCTTCCGATCTCAATTGATCAAACACGAGGGTTTCATCATTGTTAATAAATCTTCCATCTTTGAACCACGAGTATTGAACATTCTTCCATCCGGGAACAACTCTACATTGTAAAGTGTATCTGTCACCTAATTGGAAATTTTCAGACGAAGGAACAATATTTGATAATTGTTTAAATGGATGATTAATTGTATTTGATTCCACAACGATATCTATTTATATATAATGAAATAAATATAAAAGCAAAGTAAAATACTGTTAGAAGGGAATCTTTGTTGAGGATGTGATAAGGTAAAATAGTCTTCACATCTCATATTTCCGTTTTCACCATTATCAGCCTTTACTTCACATTTGTATGTTCCCATATCTTCCGGTCTCAATTGATCAAACACGATGGTTTCATCATTGTTAATAAACCTTCCATCTTTGAACCACGAGTATTGAACATTCTTCCATCCAGGAACAACTCTACATTGTAAAGTGTATTTATCACCAAATTGGAATTTATCAGAAGAGGGAACAATTTTCGCTAATTGTTTGTATGGAATATTATTTGTATTGGATTCGACAACGATATCTATTTATATATAATAAGCTAATTATAAAATAAAAGTAAAATACTGTTAGAAGGGAATCGTTGTTGAGGATGTGATAAAGTAAAATAGTCTTCACATCTCATATTTCCGTTATCACCATTATCAGCCTTTACTTCACATTTGTATGTTCCCATATCTTCTGGTCTCAGTTGATCAAACACAAGTGTTTCTTTATTGTTGATAAATCTTCCATCCTTGAACCATGAATATTGGATATCCTTCCATCCAGGAACAACTCTACATTGTAAAGTATATTTATCACCGAACTGGAATTTTTCCGAGGATGGAATAATAGTTGCTAATTTTGTATAAAGTTGTCTATTTGAATTGTAATCTTCTTCTGTCAGAAAAAAATATGATAAGGAATCATTTTATAGATAACATACGACTGAGACGATTTTCATAATTGACCTCTTTGAATATGGGAGCTCCTTTCACTTCTATTTCAGAATCCAAACCTCGTTTCGCTGTAAAAGTCTTTTGTATTCAAGTGTAATGATAATATTTTAATCATACTTCGTATTTTCATGGAGAACACCACGTTTATGCTTAAAAATAAAGCAAATACCAGCAGTTTTGTATTGTGATCTCTCATATTCAAGAGTCTGTTGAAAATATAATAGACAGTGTATTTTTTCGGCAGTTTATATACTGTTTTCGCTAAAATGTGACAGTATGCCTTTAGCGATTGTTCAATTTTATTACATACGAAAGCGATCAGAATTTCTTGCACACTTCTGCAAGTCGCGTAATCTTCTTTTCAATGAAAGTTATATCATAATCACATATTTGTTAGTGATATTCGTTTATTATTCCACAACTTTCTATGTTGCTTTTCTGCTTCTTCAAAAGCTTTCCTCTGAAATATTTGAGAAAGAAGACTTTCTTGTTCCTTATTTGATGCTTATGTGTTTGTTACGCAAGTTTTATAGATATTGTTTTAAAGCGAACCTTCTGAGCATGTTATATATACGTTTTTTGTACAGTTTGGATAATGTTTCAATTTATTTTGAAGTATTTGAATGAAAGGGACCAAAAGTAAATGAATGTTTGAAGTTCATAAATGTTGAAGTAATGTTTGACTTTTTTTATAAGAAAATGAGATTTTCATATTCTTTGTCCATTAAGTATCTGAAAGTCTTGGAGATTATGAAGCTAAACGATTTTTGTGTTCGAAAATTAAAGACATTTTAATAGTTAAAGAATTTAATATTTCATGAAGCTTTAGTTATAATTGCAACTGTAGAAGTTGTTGTAGACTTTCACTTTTGAAATACTTCTGTTTCTAATAATTGTTGCTCTCTGAATGAAAGGTCATCGTATATAAAATGTGAAGCAAGGTCGTGTTGAAGCTGAAGCCACGTCTTGTAAAACTGATAAAATAATGCAGTTTATATATTTTATATTTCGATCTCATTATCTATATATTTATATTTCATTTAGCAAGTCAATTAAAACCCTAATAACTCTTAGTGCAGAACCCTGCCAATGCTATTTTAATCTTTGTTCGAGAGATTGTTAGGAACGGTTTTTGCTGTTATGTTAATTAGAATAAGAAGTTACAAATTTCGTTCATCAACTGACAATTATTTTTTAATTCAAAAAACAATTTTATCATTTGAAATTTATACTTCATAATTATAAAACAATCAATTTCGTACATAAAGATTCCATAATCGGTTATGGGACAATTCTTCAAGTAATCGAAATTAGGAAACAAAACAATAGCGATTTCAAGTGTTCTCCTTCGTAAACTCTTTGTTACTTTTTTCTTTCCTTTTTACCAAATAATCATTCCAACGGCGATTTAACATGTGACATTTGGGCTCGTTGAGCCAGCTGTCTTCCTTGAGAATCTTTCATGTTCTCTTTGCAATTTCTTTTATCTAAATCTCGATTATTACACTCTGACTCATATAGATGTTGTTTCAAGTTAATTTTAACTATTTTTAATTTTGTGAATGTGAATCGCAAACCTTCATGGAAAACTTCAAATATTTTTCAAGTATTCGAGCCATCCAAACAAGAAGATTCTGAAATAAAAAAAATCCCCATGACATCTGTCTGTTTAGTACCTGGTTTTAACCCTTGTTAATCCAAAGAAATCATTATATTGCTTCAAAAAGTGCATTATAAAATATAATCAAATGGTTAAAAAATAAAAACAAATTAACTGTAAAAAAATAAAGAAATGTAAAAAAATATTATAATTAAAAACTTGTAAAAAAGTTATTATTACGAATTGACGATCCAAAAATATTTGAACGTGACGAATTTGTTTAAATTCATTAAAAAGTGAAAATAGTGTGCAAGAAATAATTTGAAAACAATTAAATCGATCAATTTTTTTGTGTTGTTTTTGTCGCAAAATTTGAATCGATGTTTTGAAATTGTTGAGTTTTTTATGCGAATCGATTTTTTTTAATTGTCAAAATGTGATATGTTTTGTTTATCAAAATCAAAAAAGTTTTTGTTTTCCTGTGCGTTTACGAAATAAATATTCGTTAAAAAATGTTTTTCTCTTTTGAATTGCTAAAGATTTATGAATCGATTGAATGCCTTGATTTTCAATGTTATGAATGTCGGTACAAAGTATACCGTTAATTATTTTCTATGTGAAAACGTGTCGCCGGTAGTTCACATTCAAAGGCATAATCATTTGGACAAAATGATTTATATTTATCGCAAATTGCAGCGATACGTAATCGCTTCACAAGTGGAAAATAGATTGAAGGATGGAATGTATTGTTGTGGATTCAATGAGTCGATTAAGAGATCTTTGTCGTGCTCGTTAACGTTTTCAGCTTGTGCCAAAGATCGAATCCCGCATTACAGAATGGGTTGTGATACGAATAATATTTGGACTTCGGCAATTTGCAAAAATCGATTTCATAACAGTAGATGCTGTTCTTATGATCACTACAATGCTCCAAACGAAACAGAATTGGCATACATGCTGAAAGAAGCGATTTATTATAATCCAATTCTTGAAGAAAATACCAATCAATATTATTTGATTTTCATTATTGTTATTGTGATTATTCATTTCTTTTTGGCTTGTGAACTGATTTGAAGGAAACATTTATCAGTGAGAATTGAACCGATCAAGAAAAAACGAACTGAAAATTTGATATCTGTGGCGCTCCAATGTCCCAAAAGCCGGCAAGGTCTGGGTATGCTAATTTATTTTTCCTCCCCCCGATCCGATTTTCACCCCCTGCCGCCAACATACCGCGGCAGAAAAACCGTTGCGCCCGCTATCGTATCAGATTTCTATCTATCAAATAGCAAACTGTTGGGAGGGGATAAATTTCCATGGTCAATCCCGTGTTAAAGAGGGTTTAATTTCGTTGAGTTCTACGAATTCGGTTCAATTCATTTTCATATCTGCTGACAGACTAAGGTTCTCTTTTTAAAAACAGGCATATATTTTCTTCACAGGTTCGAGGGTGTACTTAGTTCATTCTTATTTAAAGAATAAAGTATCTATATAAAGTTTTCACCAGATTTTCAATTGACATCAAAAACTTGTTATTTTGTTACAGAACAAAAATTTGTAACAAGGTCATTTGGTGTCCAAAAATTTGGGACACAAAATAGTTCTGACCATAAGTATGATTTATGTTCGTGTGTGGAAGTCTACTACATTCATTAAAGTTTAAAAACAAAATTTAATGTTACTGATCATAAATAAGAAAGAAACTAAAAAATATTTTCTATCACAGAAAGATAAAGAAAAATTTGTTTTCGCAGGCTACCGGTAAAGATAGAATAAACAGAATTCTATCTGTGTAAAAGTTTCAGAGGAAACTAATAAACATATTGATTGAGCCATTCCAAAATATCCCTTTGATTAGATGATAGAGGTGAAAAAAATCAAGGTGCCTTATTCGTGAACAAACTGCAATCAACAACGATAGTCGAAGCACATTATGATGTCACATTTTGAGAAGGCAAATCATAATCAGAAAGTACAGTATTTTTAGTATTTTCGACAATGCATCTGGCTTAAAATACGAAACATCAATCTGGTAGAAACACATCTTCATGACGAAAATACAGCCTTATTTGTTAAGATGGCAATAAATACAATCTAAATACGTGCTGATTTTGAAGAATAACATGATTCTCGGAAAGATATTGTGGAAAGTTCGTATAACTTCTGGAAGACAATTATATTGTGAATAATAAGATGAAACTTCTGAGTCAGTCCTAGATTTCCATTAACAGCGTGGGCCATCAGAGATTGAGTAAAGGACGATCCGTCATAAATGAACAATTTATAGGAATTACGACAAGCTCATTTTTATGAATAATATGTGTGAAGATTTGGCGAACTCAAGATTGAATATTTAAAATTGGCAAATATCTAAAATCAAAAGTTCTTGAAAAGAATTATAATTAAAAATATCTCTAATTAATTTTAAAAATTAATTCTCAGAAATAAGTTAATGAAATTTTATTTGCTAAAAATGTAATTTTTATATTACAAAAAAGTACGTGTTTTGAAAAATATTTCATTAAATTATGAAAACAAATTTAAATTAATTGTAAAATTATTTCAAACCTCTAAAATGTCTTTAATTAGTACGTTAAATATGTTCATTAAAATTTTGAAAAAGATTATTTATATTAAAAATTTATCCGAACTTATTACTTTTTAAATTTAAATTTTCTCGGATTATTAAATTTTCATTAATTTTAAAAATGTCGATTTTGTTCGAATGATCATTTATCGCAATTACAATAAAACATTAATTTTCCAACTGGGTGATAGAAACGCAATTCCAATTACAACACTCAAATCAACACACCAAATTCATACACAATTGACAATATTCTTCATAATTATGATAATATCAAATACTATTAATATTGTGCAATTTTATCATTTATATTTTCATTAATTTAAATTCTTAGACTGAAGTTACTTTTACTGTCTTTATCTCTCTAAAACCCCAATGTGCTTTGCAGAGCAATGACTATTTGCTTACATATATCAAATAAAAATTAATGATTTTGGAGATTGAAACAATAATTTAAAAAAATTAACAAATAAATAGAAATAAAATTTAACTGAATCAATGACCACTCCAAAGCAATCAGTAAGTGAAGTGTCTGGCTACAGAAGAAGTCGTTCAGATGCGATCTGGTCTTGTTGAAACAATACAATTATACCGTCTGGTGTCGCCGCCAGGAGAAATCCCCAAGCAGTTTTCTTAAAACGTAGCAATTATAATATGTTCTAACAACACTTTTTCCTTCTTTTAATATTCTAATATTCTTCGATATTAATAAAATATTTAAAATTACATTTATGTAATTGCAAACTGGATTTTACAATATATATGGTATAATAATAAAAGAAATAGTAGTTATGCTATATCATTTATTTATGTAAATTATATTCATACTCTTATTTATCCTTTTTTCTTTTTTAAGATATCTTATTTTTTCAAGATGTCTGCTGCATCATGTCCTAAACAAGCATTGAAGTATTTTTCTTTAATTAATTTGAATACAGTGAAGAGATAATTGTTTTCCTTCAAGAAATTTTATACCACTAGAAAAATAAATAAAAGTGTTTAAAGAAACATTGTTAAAAACTAAAAGAAATTAAGAGAACTCAACAATCCCATTCGTTTTCCACAGAGAACTATTCTTATTATGAGTGAATTTTTACTTTACTACTGAAGAACTTAGTTTTATCTTCAACCAAGATTAAATCATTGAGTAGTAAACCCTTAAAAGCATTACTGGAAATTAGTACTAAGAATGTACTATTCATTTTTAATGAGGAATGGAGGGTCGGTTTGGACTGAATATTGTCGAATTTAGTAAATATGTACATATAAATATATACATGTAAATATATAAATGTCAGAATTAGAAAAAAAGAATAGATAAAAAAGTTGAATTTTACTTTTTGAAAGATTTACTATTCGAAAAGTAAAATTTAATAATTTATATTGGTTTTGTTTGAATTAAAAAAAAGAATTGGAAACGAAAAATTTATTTTAAATAAAAAGTATCGATTGAATTTGAATTTTCGGATTATTTCTTTCTTTTTGATATCAAGAGCAACGTAAAAGATCCCTTCTTAAAATAAGTTCAAATAAAAAAAATGTCGCTAAAAGAATGAAAACAATGAAAAGAAAAATCATAATGAGACCGGTGGCACAGGGCGAGGCCGAGTGTCAGGAGAGATACCTATATAGTACTGACAGGGCATACGGGTGCCGTTGTGAGATGCGCATCAGAGACCGTAAAACGGTCTTTCTTAGGACTACAATTAAAAATTCTCTAGTTTTAAAGTAAAGTGTTACAAAGAGTTTTAAGTGGTGCAAGAACCTACTAAATTGATGGAAAAATATGATTTTCTCTGATGTATCATTATTTACTATATTTCTGACCTCCGGCTGATTGCACGTTTGAAGACAGTTAAAAAAAATATTTCATCTACGCTGCTATCTTCCAAACGTAAACAATCACAGGTGGTCCTTGATGATTTGGGGCGCTATTTTGTTAATTACAATCCTTCCTTTAGGAGTTGAAATCACATTAGTTTCTTAAAACTTACCAAAGGTTTTTCATTAAAGTTCTAAATTCGGTAATTTTTCCATCAAAAATAAAAAAATTTTAATGTACACAAATGAAATTTATTCTTCTTAAGACTATATTATTTATTAAATTTTTATTCATAAAAATTATTAGTAATAAAGTTTGTTAAGAGCACCAACACAATTACTATGAAAACAGTCATTAATACCACATTTAGAGAATTCACAACTCTCGGACGTTCTTTCAATATTAGTGTTGTTTCTGAATTTTTAATAATGATTATTCGAAAAAAATTCCTAATTTTTCATTAATATGTATTATTGTTTCAACTTTTAAATATTTCATAAAATTATAAAAAATAATTAAATCAATTTAAAAATTATTCAAACCTCAAAAATAACTTTAATTAAAACATTAAAAATGTTTATTTTAATTTTTGAAAAATATTACTTAAATTAGAAATTAGCCTGTATAATTTCTTTTGAAATTTAAATTTTTATCAGATTATTAAATTTTCATTAATTTTACAAATGTGCATTCTGTTGATGATCAGTTTTCGGCGATAACTTATCGCCAATACAATAAAGCACCGATTTTCTAACTGGGTGGTAGAATCACAATTCCAATTTCAGCACACTAAAAACACACCACATCCATATTTCTCGAGATGTTATTCAGATTAAATACAGGAAAATGACAGACTAAGTTTATTAAAGAAGTTAAATCTAATTCATTCATTGTTTTAAGTATGAAAGTAAAGTTTTCAAAGAGAAATTAAACTAAAACTGAACAAATGAAAAAGATTAATTGAAAATTGACATTTACAACATTTTGGTACAATATTCGTTCAAAATAAATCAGACTCAAAAGAAATTTAGTTTCAAATTTTCTCTAGAGAATATTATCCATCAAGTAATGTACTTTAGAAAAATTTGAGAATTATTATTTAAAGAATTTTAACTTTAATTTTAAATAAAAAAATAATTTTTGTTTCAAAAGTATTTTGTATTAAATATAAAGTCATACTTTTCATTTTTTTTGATAGATTTCAAAATGTTATATATATATATATATGTATTATTGAGTCTTGTGATGTATATTTTTGAGAAATAATTTTAAAACTTTTTAAGAAATTGATTATTGAACATCTTTTGGAACTCTCTCTTATTCACAAAATGGCGTAGTTACCAAAATTTAGCCTACGTCAACAAGTATTGCTTTTTCTAAGTTAACAATTCTTTAATTGCAACAGTAACATCAAGAAATAGAAAAAAAACAGCTGGAGGTACTCAGAGAATGAGAATCTAAAGGTGCTGAAATGGTTGAAGCTCTCTTGCAGGAGTTTCGAGAAGCCAGATATCGGGTCATCTTTATTTCTGGACCGTTACTGCTTACGAAAGCAAAAAAATTGGCTGTAATAATGAGAAAAGCCCATTTCAAAAGAAGTCATGGATGGTTCAGTTGATTAAACAAACGCAGTGGTATCTGTTTCATAAAGTTACCTATGGTGAATATAAAGACGATCATGTTGTAGAACTAATGTCATTGGTAAACAATATTATCCCTCAAATTCTTAACTGACTTTGACGTTTATAATTCTGATGAGATATGCATTTACCACAGAGTCACGCCAGATGGAACCTCCATTTTTCGTTTTGAAGAAAAGACTGAATAATATATACCACTGTTCCTGTGTGCGAAAGCGTAACTGATTCTGATCATCGTCCTTCAGCTGTCACTGATTAGAGTAGAAGCCCACGTTGCTTCAAACTGATCAGCCAATTTTTTATGGAATACAAACATAAGCAAAATGTCTGGATGACCTCAGGGATATTCACATAGTGGCTAATAAACTGTTATTCGCAGCTTCACAGTAAGAAACGAAAGGTGTTTCTACTCATTGATAATTGTTTATCTCATCAAAATGTTTAGAATTGTTTAAACATTTAGTTGCGCTTTATCCCACTCAACACAACTTCTATTATACAGCCACTGGATAAAGGAGTAATAAAAAATTTGAAAATAATTTATAACGAGCTCTTTCTTTAGAAAATTGTTCGAGAGTTCGATTAGGCTCCAACATAAAACTTCAATGTAATTGTTTTGTCTCGAAATATCAAGCTATTGACATCACTGAAGATGCTTACAACCAGTTGTAATTGCTTTGTAAAAGCTGGATTCACTTTTTGCACAGAATCATCAGATCATGGGCATCTCTTCACTGAAGCCTCCCAAGAAATTCAAAGACATTAATGTTAGAATGGTTAGCCAGGATTTTTTTGGGTATTCGATAAAATTAACCTTTTAACTCTCTTGAGTTTTTTTAGTATCGACACGTAATCTGACTTTGAGTTCAGAAGGTTCTTCCAATTATTTGTATACTTTTAACAGTTATTCCTCGCTTGAGGTTCAGTAAATATTCCTCTCTTGAGGATCGTCAACAATTTCAATCTCGAATGAGATTTTGTTGATTTTAATTTCAAATATTATCTCGAATGAGAAATATTTGATATAATGTAATCTCGCAGGAGATTAAATCTTTTGCAACCTTTAATACTGCCTCACAAGAGACAATCAAATTAA
>MQRK01068309.1:0-10325 GCA_001938485.1 Girardia tigrina
AAACGTTTCCACCTTGTAATTACTTAAAATACAAGAAATCGTTTTTTGTGGAGGTCAATGGAATATTTATGCTCAAAGTCTATTTTACAAGTCAGACATCCAATTTTTAAAATTAAATTTTATCTTCTTTTTTAACAATATTTTCCAGGAAGGATATATTAAGTGTTGTTGTATGAAGACAAATACATTATTTATACAAATTAAATAAAAGATATAATTAAATTCTTACCACTGTTCTGGTTACATTTTTAAAAAATTCTGATTTTTGTTCCTTTTCTTGGTCTTCATTCTGCCATTTAATTCGTTTTTTTATTGGTAAGCCTTGAACGAGAAAATCAGCGGTGCCTTTTATATTTTTTTGACTTTTATGAATATGTGTCCGATGAATATCTGAAATATTTTGTACATTTAAAGATGATTCCAATTGATCTGTTATTAGTATTGAAGATTGATGATTGGTATGAGGATTCTGAGAAATTAATGCTAGATTATTGGTATTGTAAGTAACTGCATGAGGAGTGATTGTGGATCTACAAGAAACCATACTGCTGGGACTTATTGAGCTATCATTTGGAGTTGCACACAAAATTTCTGAGGTTTCGTGGGCAATTGGTCTGCCCACGGTCTGCTTCATTGGATCCAAACAATTTAAAATACCTTTCGTTTTCTTAACTCTCTTTAACAATTTATTTGACTTTTCAACATACTTAATTTGCTGTTTTGAACTTTTCTTTGTGGTTCTTTCTTGTTTGGTTGTAGCGGGTAAACTTTCTTTGTTCTTAAAATTGAATTTACGATGTGAATTTAGAGACATAGAAAAATGACTTTCGATTAAATCATCAGAAAAAGACATTTTGGGATAAAGCTGAGTTGTGGTAATTGATTCCACTTCTTCATAAAGTGCAGTTGTTAAAGGAATCTCCTTTGGGTTGTTTATGGACATATAAGTTCCTTCATTAATGCAATTGTTCCTGAATAAAATATTTAACATAAAATAATATAATCACATAATGTATTATATTTTAATTACAAGACTTAATTATTAATTAAATTTGTGAAGTTATATTCATTTTTATATTTTTATTACAGTTTATTTTTTTATGAAGAACCATTTTTTATAAAAAAAGATTACAAGTGACAAATGGTTGCCATAGTTATGTATTTTTTATACTGACAGTATAGATTGATGATGACAAATGTATGTAACATTTCTTTTATTCAATTTTAAACTAATGAGAGAAAGAAAGTCAATACGTTATATTATTACTGATAAGACCCCGTTGTTAAACTAATCTTTCCGTATTAACATTGATCTTCCCATTTTTCATCATGGCGTATATGTTTCAATAATTTTTAAAAGAGTATTTCCAATTTATTTGTCAAAGTACAAGATCTAATTGAATTAATTCAGTAATGATCACAATTTAACCATTATTATTTAAATAAAAAATCTTAAGCAAATCAAAGTTTATTAATTTCGACGGTTTTACCGTCATCGTCAGAACAAATGATTTTTCAAACGAAATTTACTTATATAGTGCAGTTAATGATTGCGCAATCAGTACATCATTTAAAAACTCTCAACAATGTTGTAGAGAATGCAGTTAGAACGTTAATTTTAGGATCCAAAGATCTTATATATAACGCTTCACATGTCACTCTCTCCAAATAATTTTTAAATTGAGAGCACAAAATTTTAAAGTGTTGTGAAGTTAAATCTCCTTTACAATGTCTTCTATGTCCTGCAATGTTACTTCCACCTTCATTGCATTTGAATGCTTGCTAGACATTTTGTGCATGTTGATAATCATCATCATTAATGTCGGTGTCGTTCAGCTTGTTGTAAAATGCTTCTTTAGCTGGTAATGTTGTTTCATCCAGCGATCTCCATGATGTCATGTAATCATAGGGGAATACTCCATTCCTTTTGACGAAATCAAATGTATTTGGGAAGAAGTTTTTAGTTTCCTTCAGTTCATCTGCTGGAAGATTCTTGACAAGGCTGTCAAGCGATGATGACATGAACCGGAAACTATCGATGAATCGGAGTTTAATTCTTCCCACATGCTTGGTAAATGTGATGTATTTCTCCTCTCTGTTTGGAATAACTTCTATATTCCCTTTGATTTTTCCCAGTTCTCTTACTATGAAATGGGAGTCATATCCACTAAGATTGTGGAATACAACGGGAACATTTGTAGATGTTTTACATCGCAAATTGCAGTTATTGCATGCTGCTCCTCGATATTTTCCAGTAAAATGACAGTGGTCTTTGACTTTGTGATTGTCATTTGTGAATGACTTTTCACACATGTAACATTGTGTTGCTTTACTCCATTCAAATTTTTTTGCCATGTCATTGTCATATTTAGTTTGTGTTGCTGCAACATGTCTTCAATTGTGTGGGCATAAGTCTCCATACGTTGCATAAAATGTTCTGCTGAATCTGGACCTCTGTATAAGAATGGCTCCTTGTCAATACCCAATGGATACATACAGTATGATGATAGCTCATGATACTGGTATGCTGTCGTGTTACTACGTTGCGGATCCGGATTGCACGTTTGGATTGGGCTTCGAATAGCTTCAAAGTCACAATATATGATAATGGGAACGTTCTGCATCTTTTCATATTCTTTGAATTCGATATAATCTTCCTTGAGAAATTCCACTCTGATGCATGATTGTTATTGCAGTACACCTTGTGTTACTCCAAATTGATTGCAGCTTAAGCACATATTGAAATGTGTAAAGCATCTTTTACAAATCACCATTCTTTCCTTATGTTTCGATATTTGGGATTTTAATAGGCGCTCAAAGTTCTTGATCCATATAAAATACCTCTTTTCTCATCATCTAACATGAGCAAATCCCGATGATCTTCTAATTCTTTTTTACATAAAAGTAATGGATATAATTATGCATTTTACAATCCAAAGATGTTGATTGAGACATTGTTGTGACTTCCAAATTTATTGACTTCTTCCAGGTTCGGCGGGAATCTAATAGAAACTGAAGTCATATGGGTGCTGCAGATTTTCGTATTTAAATACTTGTGATGCATGATTTTGATCTTCAACAAATTTTGACAACATAGCGTACTTGAACAACATGTTGTCATTATTTTGGACATTAATGCATACCTTTTTATATACTATCCATTCAGGAAGTGGCATGTAGGAGCTGCCTCTCAGTGGGGTGTATTTATGAACATGAATGATAAACTGGTTAACGGATGCCAGGGTCCATCCACTCTTCTTCTCCTTGCTTTCATCTGCTTCCTTTATTATTTTAACATGTTCTTCCTTGAGCCACTCCAAAATATCATTGGATTCCAATATTGGTCTATTTTGGTCTTGAAGGATCTATGTGAAAGTTCATCATCAACATTGGTGAATGTTGTCTACAATTTAAGGTTGACTTTGATAGCCTTGAAATCAACCATGTTCTCTTGTAGAATCTCCATAGTTTCAATTTTTGAATATTCCAGAAACTCATGGAGACTTTAAGTCTGACAGCCTAAACCAGCCTTGATAACATATTGGAGTATCTTCTCATTCAATGAAGCTCTATGAATTGGTCTCTGTTTTGAACTTTTTGATGAATAGTTCAAACCTAGTTGCCTAGGCTACCCTCGGCTGTCTGGACTGCCTTACTAGTCTGGTTAGTCTGGACTCCAACATTTGCTCGTTTTAATAGAACATTTTTCTGAGTTGGAACATTTTTCTCAATTGGAACATTTTTTGAATTTGAACATTTCGTGCAGTGAGTACTTGATTGGATGATGACTGGAATATTGTCTTCTTGGACTTCACTGAAAAGTCACACAAATGGTCCTTGTGACATTCATAAAATTGAAGATAGTCACCACTACTTACATTTTGACATACTGGACAAATGTAATACTCACATCTATTGTATGCATGACGGTAGTAGCGCCGCATTGAGTCATGACAATTTTGTGGATTGTGAACATTTGCCATGCAGCATCTGTAAAACATTGTGGAATCTTTGTTTGAATTTTCTCTTGAATCATCTTCAACATATTTTCTTTAAATATATTATTTTTTGATTTAGTGAAAGGAACCAGATATTGTTTATGGTCATTGTAAAATTCTTCAAAGCTAGATTGACATACTTCTTCACATTTTGGACAGATGAAATACTCAATTGAATTGAATAGGTATTTACAGTAATTGGAAAAATTGCAATTCTAGGAAAATATAAATTAATAAATGTGCGGAGCTCAAGTAAAAACTCACCATTTTCGTAAGTGGATTTTGATATAATGGCAAACTACCTTGTTATCACGATATCTCATAACATTTATCATATTTATTTTAATTGATTGTATTAAAACAAAGAGAAATTTATAACAAGATTTATTAACACAACAATACAACTTGTATCAACAATTAAATACAACGAATTTCTGACAATTTCCATATTGGATAATTTTTGCTATCTCTTTCTTTCCTATCTTGTATGCATATTTTGATAAATGCCATATTATAATAATACAAGTCCATTGTTGATTTTTCATGACCAATAAAATCTCTGAATTTTAATCCATCATCTGATCGAAAATATTGTTTTCGATGTTCATTCAGTTTTCTATCTGGTCATGTTCCTACTTCTTGTAGGTCTATATTCAAAAGATCATAATTGCCTTCACTAATGTCCTTTACATCTTAGCTAAATTTGCTCTTTCTAACATATACCGGATCCATCAATTTAATTGATTTTGGATATTTCAAAAGGTTAATCTGATATCCTCTATATGTTGTTGATGTAGAAACCCATGGTGAGGAAGATTTTTGTGGAGCATCTCTTTGTTTTGACTGATTTTGGCTCTCTAGGCTGCCTAGACTAGCCTGGATATGCTTTGTTGTCTGAGTGCCTAGGCTAGCCCGGCTAGCCAGGCTCTTCTAAACTACAATTGGATGTCCAACTAGCCTAGACGGCCTGACTGGACTTGGCGGCCTGGATAGCCCGGCTAGCTTAGGTTGATCAGCATTTATCTCTTCAGTTACTTGCATAGGTTCATTAATAATCTCATCATCAATCTTCTTTTCTTCAGATACCCGGTTAATTTCATTAAATGTTTTAAACTTCATCTTCATTTCAGCAGGAGCTACTTGATTTGTCAAACGAATTTTGAAATAATGACAAAATGTCTGGATGTTGCGATATTTCATAACGTTTATTATATTTATTTTATTTGATGGATTAAAAAACACATTATTATGATAATATTACTTATTACTTTTAAAACAACAAAACTAACACTTGCTATTAATTTTTTTAATGTATTAATTGTAGTAAATAAACACAAGGCGGGCATTTGAATTGAAATGAATACTCTGACATTCATTTTTAACACATGCTGCCTAATATCAAATACAAAGGATTTACTGAAGAATGCATGAAAGACTTTTGTTTTGGCACTAAACCGTGTCAATGTGCTTTACACTTTCCAGATAATATCATCATATTCTTTCGAAATGGAAAATTTCGAATAATGGGCTGCAAACAACTAATTGATCCATACACTTTACCTTACAATATCACCAATGTTACTATACAATCAATTACAGTTACATGTGATTATTGATGCCTAGGCTCAGGTACTTTAGCTGATGATATAGATGCTATTTATAATGTCATTGCATATTTTAAGTATAATATGAGTTTAATATATGTAGTTTTTACATATAATATAAAAATTTGGTTATGGTAACCAAGGTACTTGTGATTGTTGATGGGGTACATTAAGCGATTAACGAGGTATTGTTTGATGGTAAATAACATACATATATCATAGGGGTTTCATATATATACGAAAAAAATGATTTTTGAGCACATTTTTGAAAATGTTGATATGGAATATTAATGTACATACATGGGTTTCTATTCAAGTGCATTAGCAATTTTTTGATATTCTGCTTCTTTGTACCTCTAAAATCGATGTGCTTTTTGTGTAAATTTACACATTATGTTAATTATAGGAAAAAGTAATCAATATATGATAATTCTAATTGCACATTCAGATAGACAATTAAAATGTGCATCAAACACGTGATATTGATTTCTGATACTAAGGTGTGTCCACTAAAAAAGTACACAAGTTTTAAAACCACCATAACTTTTTAATTAGACCTTCAAATTGACGGAAATCTGTACAAAGACTAGATCATAATAACACAATAACTATTTTATTATATCAAACTATTAAGGCCATAAGAGTTAGCAAGCATTATTCTTTGCCTCTAATTTGCAAATAATGTCCTAAAATATAAATTGTTAAACTGTTTTGCTTTAGTTTTGATTCTGCGAATCAACTGGTCTTCAGAATCGGCAGCCCAACCCTTTTCATACACCTTCTCCTTTAAATGAGCCCAAAACTTTTCAATTGGGCGTCTTTTTGGAGCACAATGTGGATTCGAATCTTTTTTGACAAATGGAATTTTGTTGTCCTCTAAGCACTTCAGACTTGCCTTGGCGTAGTGACAAGAAGCAAGATCTGACCAGAAGATGAAGTGACCAACTGGGTATCTCTCATTCAGATAAGAAAACAAACGCTTCGTTAAGCACTCAGAGATATAAATATCAGAATTAGAAGCTACAGATTTCCATTTCCTGATGTACAGGTTTGAAATGCCTCGTCTGGAAACAGTTGCCCAAACCAAAACTTTAACCTTAACCACTCAGGAAAGAATTTCTTGATGCCGAGTTTGACTCATCTTTAGAACACAAGATTCAAATAATACATTATCGTTAATAATAAGAGTCAAACACGTACATCTTCGAAATGTTTTAGTCTGTAATTCTCTGTAGAAAACTGTATTTGCGTTCTGGAAAAATAACTGTTTATTTTTTAATACAAAAATTATAGATCTAATAAATTTAACTGAAATGTTTGTAATTTTGAACAGAATTAACTTTGCACAATCGAGATGTTCAGCATCAACAATTACTGCGACAGTAGCTTAACAAAAACGTGCAGAGTCAAATAATATGGTGTTACTTATATACTTAAAAATGTTTTAAAAAGAGCTTTAAAAGTTTTATGTTTTATGATTTTATTTTTTTAATAAATAAAACTAAATTAAGAAAAATTGATATTGTAGAAATATGTATAGTTCTCCTTGAGTTAGATTGTCAAGCCACTCAATGTTGCTCCTTCGCATAACAATCAATAAGTCAAGTACACTAATCAATAAATGAGTGTAATATTTTGTTCAGAATAACGTGTAAGAAATATTTAGAAGGTTGTTTCTTAAACATTTTTAGGTATGTATAAGTACACATATAATATTTAGAAAAATATTTTCGCTATTAATGTCACACTTATTAATTGAAAAGTTCAAATGATTCATTTTATCTATGAAAACAAAAATGAAAATTTAGAAATACATTAATTATTTTATTAGAATTTAATACTAATTGAAATGAAACAGTCTTCTTGTAAAAAAATTTTTCAATTTTAATATAAAAAGATGTATATGTGACATATCTGGTAACAAATTCAAAGTATAAATTTCAAAAATTATATGTGCAGATCATTTCATAATTCACTACTAATTTCAGAGTACTATGGCCATTAATGCATTTAATCATTTTCTCTCATTTTCTTCTTATTTCGTTTTTTTTGTTTCTAAAGTACTTACTGACCAAAGCACCTATACAATTTAGTTGCGTATTTGAACGGTAGTAAGGTATTATGAAAGTGATAAATCTGTGTCATCCATGAGAGCATTGAAGAAAAGGTTAAGGGAGGAATTTGACTATGAGCCACATTATTCACGCTGCATAAAGACACTGTCAGAAAAGTTATTTCTAACAGACTCTATTCTTGATAAAGATCATTCTGACCATCCAAATGAACGCTATATTTTGAAAGGGGATGTTTAAAAATCCATCCAAACAGATCCAAAGAAGTCTGTAAGGTAAACATTATAAAATACTGTGCAGCATTTCGTTTGATTTATTTTATTATTTTTTCTTTCACATATCAGTCAAAAAGTTGATGATCTGGATATATCACGATCGACAACTGGAAGAGTATTGAAAGACCTGGGTTACATAAATTAGAGGTCTGTAATAGTGCAATTTTTAAGTGAAGATGAAAATGAAAGTGAAAGATGAAATAAGTACGACAATGTCAGATGTCATGAAAATATCCTTTTCGGCGATGAATGTGGATTTTATACTGATAATAAATGATCATAGATTTGTATGTAGAGTAAAGCAAATGTACATTTCTATGAGCACGTTGCCAAATATCCACCCACTGTGATGGAATAGTCAGCCATATCTGCAAAGTATTTGATTGATGTCTCAATAACTTCTGAGTTTTATATTCATTTTTTGCAGACTAAATTTAAGCAAGCTCTAAATGTTAAAGGCATATTGCCTAACATTTCTAACAAGATGGAGCCCGGGCTTAAACTGCTTTAAAAACAAGACACATTCTTAATCAGTAGTTTCCAGACCGATATATAGGTAAATTAGCCACCATTTTTCGGCTTGCCCGTATGCTAGATCTTTCCTGCAATAATGCGCTTTAAGGGACGCTGAAACCCAAACTCGTGAAAGAAAAAGTCAAAACGAAGCAAGAACTTCAAAACATGATTCGACAAGCATTTGCGGAAGTTCCATTGACTTTGTTGCGCTCCATTAATAATTACACTTTCTGTCGATTGCATCTGTGCATTAAAAAGAATGGGCTACAAGTTGATCCATTTGATCAATAATATACCGTTCATGTATATCTTCATTTCTAATGTGATTTATGAATTTGAATGAATACAAAACTCAAAAGGTAGTAGTGAATTATGAAACGGCATGTATATACTTCAATTTGCAACACAATAATCACTCTTGCTGAAATGGGTTTTCAATATTTTCTGATCGCAAAGTTTGTTCTTCTTAATCATAAAAAAATCAAAATTGCATTAAACTATATGTAATTTTTTAGAAAACTTAAATGTTTTTATAGAAACAACTACAATACATATTTGATATAACTTTTCTTACTTCTATGTAGTCTTCAGTATAACGTTTATCACCGGAACATATAAGTTGGTTAATATGTAAATCATTTTGCCTTCTTAAGGTCGTATTGAAGGTCGTATCTGTCTCTTGGTAAAATTAATTCGATAGATTAAAAACCTTAATGTGAAAAGGGAAATGACTTCAAAATAAAATAAACTCTGTGGTTGAATAACCGTCTGTATGAGATCTACGAAAAAATATTAAAACATAAACAAATAGTTTCAGGGAATAGAAAGTTTAAAAGTGTATGCTCCTCTGTCTCTGAGTGCTTGTTTGTATGAGTATGCATAAAGTAAAATCATTTTTGTACGAATAATAATTTTTATAAATAAAAATATCTGAAGGTCATATGAATATTTTTTATTTTAATATATCAACGTTAATAGATCTTTGTTAAAGAAGACATTCACTATCTATTTAACCTTACCCAGAAGGAAAGCTCAGTGGGTATCCTAATCGTAGATAAGAACGTGGTTTGCAGTTTGTACAAATCCTAGAGCACCATCAACGGGAGCTTCAATTGTCATTCATTTAAAAAATGTTACGCAAAATGCTTTTTTTTCAGAAAAGTAATCCATTTTAATGAGCTTAGTCTAAATGTGGCCCATGAAATCTTCAATTTACCTAATTTTGCTATATTCTATTTTTGTATTCGTGCATAAATATTTACACTGGTTTGTAGTGTTTAAATATAATATATAAGAACACAAGTTTTATTTATCTCTTTACTTTCCTTGCATTAAACTTATATTTCTAAAGTTTTTATATAGTAAAATTATTAATATTGGGTTGGCCAAAAAGTCATTGCGTTTTTTACTAAAATATTTATTATCAAAAAATGACATGGATGCACAAATATTTTTACACGACATACTGTCCATTATTTCCAATCACTTTCTTCCACCTTTCCGGTAGCTTCATTATTCCTGATTCATAAAAACCTTTGCCTTTGTCAGCAAAAAAGCCATCTAGGAACGATTTGATGTCATCATCACTGGTGAATGTTTTTCTTTTTAAGGAATTCTGCAGTGATCTAAATAAGTGAAAATCAGATGGGGCCAAGTCGGGAGAATACGGTGGGTGCGGCAAAACATCCCAACCCAGTGATAAGAGTTTCTGGTGAGTCGTCAAACTTGTATAAAGTCTTGCGTTATCATGCTGAATTACAACTCCTTTTCGATTTGCCAATTCAGGATGTTCCTGTTGAATTGAATGAGCCAATTTCTCTAGCTGACCACAATATCTGTCTGAATTGATGGTTTCATTCC
>MQRK01068430.1:0-10424 GCA_001938485.1 Girardia tigrina
AAGTTCCATGGTTGGTCGTTCGTTACTGGCAAGCCGACTGCTCAGAGGCGGAAGGCCACTGACCCCGTAGGAGGCCTATCGGGGGGCCCTTAAGGACTTTAGTTTGGGTGGACCCTCCATAGAGCCTTAGGCTCAATACCATTACAGAGATGGGAGGCCCACATCGGAGAGACAAATCGTCATCCCAAAACCTGGATCAGTGAGCATTCGAAAATTAGTCGACAAAGTAAAGTTCTTGATCATTGGTTATGTTGTAAAGATGTAACCTCATCCATTTCAAAAGATGAGTTTTCTATTCTACAAAAGGATTTCGATTCACATTACGAATGACAGTTTTGTGAATCTCTGCTAATAAGACATTACAGCCCATCAATTAACTTATAAAATGTTCACTGTCGACGGTTAATTCGATCCAGCGATATCGACAAATTGATCAAAATTACAAGACAATTTAGAAGTGAAATCAAAAGATTTGGTCTTTTGTTCGTTAGTAGTAGCCAATCGGGCATCCAACTTGCCCTGTTTGTTTAATTGAAATAAACTGCCTTTTTTCTTCAAAATAATTTTTTCCACCATAAAAAAACAAAAAACAAATTTGCATTGATATAACCGTCATAATAAAATTTCAGAAAAAAAACTATTTTAAATTTAACGATGGAAAATTTTTGGATTTCTTTTTTCGATGATATAAATAATGATAATAATAAATTTAAAAATTATAATAATTTTAATATTTGAATTCCGATCAACAACTGTGACTTCCATAAGTTTAGTTTTGTAATAAAGCACTTGAAATTATCATACAGATGAGTGATTAGTTTGTTTTTACTCTGTAATTTTAGATTAAGATAAGTTAAATGTGTAGTTAAATCCACAGTGAAAGCCAGGTCTTGGAGTAAAGCTTTATCTTTTATTTCATCCGTGTTTTAATCTTCCATTTAAAAAACATAAAGTTTTCTTTTCACAACTTTGGGATATGACAACCAGTAAATTTCTGTAACCTGATTATCTATATCTTCTAACAGCTGACTGAATTAACGGTGGTTGAGAGAATGACCTCATATAAAGTTTATCGTCTTTCTCATCTAGCTAAGCCCATGATCAAAATCTTAAATTTTTTAACACAAATTTTGCTGATGAATTATACAGTGAAAGTGTACAAGTGATGAATCTGTATGAGAGTTTTCTTTTTTTCGTAACTCGGCAGGAAAACCAAATTTGTCTGTCAACTATATGCACAGCCCCGTCAGAATTTCATCATACAAGCTTATACAAATAAAAGCCATATTCATACAGAAACTGATTGACTTCTCAAAAAAAATTTTGATTATCGTGGTGTCATGCCTGGGTACAAATTCCAGCAGTTCTTCATAAATTTTAAATTCACTATCACATGCAATAAGGAAATTTTCAAGTTGTGCTTATCCAATGATGTTAGCGGACTCATAAATAGCAATAGAAAAATATTCAAATCTTGACGATGCAGCTTTCAACTGTTAATTCACGTATACTGACGTTTCATCAATCCGATAAGCAACATTGTTCCTGGTAAGTGAAATGTCGTTGTATAAATGTGTTGGGTTTTATTAAAATTATCCTTAATTTCAATCGTTCACTTTTTAAAACACAAATCTTATATCTTTATCTTTACTCGAAAATTTCTATTCTTTATTCTTTAATCAATAATTTTCAATCAATAATCTTTAATCTTTTGATCTGACTCCAATTATTCAGAAAGGACTTCCAACATAAATATATGAATAATGAACACAAATTCTTTTATCAAACTTTATTTCAAATAACAAGTTTCAACAAGTCACAAATAATAATAATAATTCAATTCTTGATGACAGAATACAAACACAATCAATATTTCGTGCGAGTTAACAGATTACAGTAAAAACTGTGAATCTCCAAAGTCGAACGATGATTTGATTAAAACTCAAGGATTTTATATTAAACCCTCTTCTCCCATACGGGGTACTTATGGTTTAATAATATTTTAAAAGAATAAAATAAAAATAAAATAAGTTTTTACGTTACTTGTTAATACGACTTCTTCTTGTTTAAATTTCTTGTTAATATTTCTTGGGGCAACTAAAACTAGATTTGCTGTTGTTTATATAGTAATTTTCCTCAGCCTTGAAAATTGATGAGATAAAACAAAGAGTAAAATATTTATAATTTTTGATGAAGTAAAACAAATATTTATAATTTTTAATTCCAAGTTTTGTTAAACTAAATATTATTTTGTTTGAAATTAATAATTTTACTAAAATAATTATTTTAATTTTTTAGTTATTAAATTTTATCAAGAAGTGTTCATATGCTTTTTCCAAAACCCTAACAAATATGCTGTCTCTGGACATACAATTTCAGCTGCTTTTACAAGGCATTACGTTATAGAATCCGCTTCAATATTTTTTTCACGGAGCTCATTTTGCTGAGTTCATAGATTTCAGTAAGGCAAGTGACAGAACCTTTCTGAATTTTCACAAAACATGTTTGTTGCTGTGTCAAATTACTCTTGAATTCATTGTGATAACAGAGTTGGCACAACACTCGCGTGATTGCAGTATAATGACAGTATAATATATGCAGTATTATATAACAATATAATGATAGTATAAGTATAATAGCGCCAAATAACATGCAAAATTTTAACAATAAAAAATGTAACAAAATGTTAAAAAATGTAATAAAATGAAAAAAAGTAAAACAAATAACATATTATATTATATTTCCAGATTATATGACAATCGTTTAAGATAATTTATAATATCATTTTAATAATAATTTTCTGATAGTTTTTTTATCCGTTTGTTTAGGTTTACATATTTGTTTGTCGAAGCTTCTGGTCGTCGAAATTCGACTTGGAAACGTTCATATTCTATTTCTATTTGATTTTGTTCTTTTTTTAAAATGTGCCACTATTTTAAAAATTGAGGGATGGTTGCAATCCCCGGTTTGTCGAAAGGTTCTATGTCAACCTTCAACTATATTATTTGTGCGCGGCAAATAACCATTAACTCTATCAAACATATTCCAAACGTTTAATGGAAACATTGATACTATTATTAAAATATTTTTCTTGTTAAAAAGTTTTTTTAACTCTGAAAATTAATTTATTTAAGTATTAGTTATGTTAAGAATTTTAAATAAAATTGCAAAGAGTGGGCAATTTTGTCAGGGTACCATATGAACGACTGGTTTATATGTATAATGATCATGTTTTTGCGATGCGGTTAATTTACTCGTATACATTATTTTATTTAATTGAATATTGTATTGATGAATTATCACGGTAGAAAATAATATTACCATGCTTATTCGAATATTTAAATTTAAAAATTCCAAAATCATTAATATGATTTATATGTAAAGTTTGGGTAAATAATTAATTACCTGCTCAGTAGGGTGGTCCTTATTTGATTGAAATAATATTTTTTTATTTTCTTTGCTACTATCCTCTAATTTGAGTCTTTGTGTAGAAAACTAAAAGTGTATTTTTTTCCAAATCGGACTGGATTTGAGGTATAAATAGGATCTGAAATACACAATAAAAGCATCATTTTCATGGATTGTATTTTGTCACACTATAAATAAAAGAAACAACTTAAATTTTTTTATCCAAATATATTATAGAGTCTGTCTAACAGTTTTTAATAAACAAGTATATAAAAGACAAGTAAAAAAATCATAACAGATCGTTATTAACGGGTTAAATATTGCTTTGGATAGTAAATTAATGCAAATGTAATTTAAAGTAAATTATCCGAAATAAAAAATAAATTAAAAGACATCATTAATATCACTATCTATGTTTAATTTTATTTATTTATGCATATAATTTTAATTTATTTTAATCTATATTCAATAAAAAGCAGCCACTGCAATCTCCCTTCTGAATTTTATTGTTTAATTGCTAACGCAGTCTACTACAAATATTTTTCAAATCCGACGTAATAGCTACTTCAACTCGCAGCAAGAGGCACTTGTATCTGCTTGGGCCAACCTTGGGAAATCTATGCGGCTCAAAATTGCCCTCGGTTAGCTACGTTCTAAGACTCTTTTTTCACAAGGTTCAGTCGGGGAAAACGAAACATGATGCTACTGTAATTACTATTAAAGAAGTGCAGTTATTTTGAGAGAAAGCCAGAATACCAATGCGCCGTATCGATAATTCCGTTGTTCAGTTGAAAGAACACGTTCAGAAATTAGAGGGACTGAAGAAGAAAAGGCCAGAAGGACAATTGAAGAAGGACACCCAGATGACAAATGATGATTCCATGACAGCAACTTTCAACGACCTCTTTGATGTTGCTCATCACGATGCATAAATGATGATGAAAGTTGAGGAAGATATACAATTCTTGCTGGTCCAGAGAGAGTAAGGGAAACGCTGAGTCATGGATGGGGTAGACATGTCACTTAAAAAAAGAGGAGGAAGAGTTGCAAAAGCAAATAACTCAAAATAAATTTAAAGATAAAACGGAAGATGAAGAAGCAAAATTTGAAAGAAATGCTTTGTTGTAGTCATCTGTATCATTTTCAAGTGCAAATGATGACACATATTCAAATATAGGAGAAAAACTTGGCTTAGCATCGTCTAAGACACTAAAACGGAAACTAGGGACAAAAAACATCCTAACCTCGGCTGTCCTCTCATCACTTGACAGTTCCAAGATCAGTGACAGAAACGCAGTTATGGTTATTGCTCCGTTCTTCATACTGCTGTTGGAGATAGCCATGCATACACCATAAACCGATCTTCAATCCGATGAAACAGGCAGATGCATCCTGTTAAGATTTCATCATTGCTGAAAGCTAAGTTCGACCAAAAGAAGCCCATTGTTCTTCATTGGGATGGAAAGTTTATTGAAGATGTAACGGATGATGCAAAAGTTGTTCACATTCCAATCATTGCTTCAGGATCTGGCATGAAACAACTGCTCTCTGTTCAAAGGCTGTCGTCGGGAACTGGAAAGGCCATTGATGTATGGTTGCATTGATGGATACAGTGTCTAACTGGGGTATTGTCTACAACATCAAAGCTCTAAGCTTTGATAAAACATCAAGTAGTATTGGTAAAATAAATGGAGCCTGCATCTTGCTTGAACAGCGACTGGGTCGAAACGTTCTTTACCTGGCATACAGACATCATATCCATGAGATTTTCCTGCAGGAAGCATTTAGCATCACAATGGGGCCGTCAACTGGACCCAAAATTCTACTTTTCAAGCGCTTTAAAGCTTTCTGGCCGAAAATAAGCCATAATGATTTTAAGCCTGGAATCGATGAACCAGTAATTGCAAATACACTCACTGATATTTTGGATGAGATAAAAGATTTTGTCACCACTCAGCTTTAGATGCGTCAACAACGTGACGACTATCAGGAAATTCTTGAACTTGCGCCTATATTCATTGGAGGAATTCAAACTCGCAGTCTGAAGTTCAAAAAGCGAGATGCAATTCATCGTGCACGCTTCATGTCACGACTCATCTATGCTCTGAAAATTTACATTTTCAGAGATGCCGGATTTCAAGTGAAAGATTTCGAGGTTTTTGGTTTGATTGATTTGAGTGTCTTTGGTGTATCAGCTTACATCAAACCCTGGTTCCTTTTGCCTCTGCCGGCAGCAGCACCTGCCAATGATTTAAGGCTGATCCAACTTCTCGCATCCTCTGGTAAACCAGCATCTCTCTGCGCTTTGAAGAAGGTATGTGGCCAGCTGTGGTACCTTAGTGAAGAGCTGGTATCACTGGCCTTTTTTGATCCAGACGTTGATGTTGTTCAGAAAAGAGCTATGATCGAAGCCATCAGCCACAATCGAACCCACGACCCACCTAAACGTATTTATGTGGACCAATCCAACATCCTAGAAAAGCAACTTCATGATTTTGTCATGCAGAATTCAAGGATTTTTTTCAAAATTCTCTCCATTCCAGACATTTTCCTAACTGTGAATCCTGACATATAGGCGACCAATGCAGCCTACATGGAGGCTGACACTGTCGTTAAAGAACTTCGCGTTTTCAACGACACTGCTGAACGTGCAGTTGCTCTCTTGCAAGAATATAATGCATTGTTGACAAAAGACGAGGAACAAATGCAGTTTATCTTGCAAGTGCTGAATGAAGACCGTAAAAATTTTTCTGACTCAAATAAGTCAACATAGAAGTTTATCACCAATTTAAAACAACCATTTACAATAACACATAAACTTATTAGTGAGCACATTTTTAACAGAACAATTATAAACTTTTTTTATTGTATTCAGAAATTGTCAATGTATTTGAATTTGTATTGTATTCAGAAAATAACAATAATTACTTGTTAAATGTCATGTATTAATATGGGTTCGTATATGCTAAATTTAACATGTCTTGAGCATAGCCTAAATGTGGTTTGTTTTCATTAAAAATTTTTCCATTTTTTTTCTCCATAGAGAGAATCAAATGAGAAGGTACGAGCTTGACTTTTTTAATTTTGATTTTTAAGGACCACCCTACTGCCAGTGATTTGTTTAACAATCGTTCTTTTTGCTCTTTCAGTTCGTTAATGTTCATTAATTAATATAGTTATGATACATTAAATTATATTTTATTATTTATGTATTTAATCATGTGTAAAGTATATTTGCTGTCAAGTCGTAGTAAAGTGTTTGATCCACTAGGGATGTATTTTCCATTACGTTGGTAACAAAATTGAAACGAATGCAGCAACCTATGACATATAATGATGTAAGTCTTACATTGAAATTATTAGTTTAAAAGAAAAAGTGTAGTTTTTTTGTGAGTGATAAAGTGTAGTTTTTAAAAAAGAAAATAGAAATTATAGAAATTATTGAGTAGACTGGCGTAGGCGTCATTTGTTATAATAAAAGTTGTTGGTTTAATAAACAGTTATTGATGAAAAAAATTCTATCTTCTTAATTCATTTCGAATGATTCGTGGATAATTCTGATGAGTAAATGATTAAAGAGTTGTTTTAAATGTCTGTGAACAATATATTTAATCCACTGCATTATCTATTCAAGTACGGTAAAATAGTATTGTACATGTAATATAATGAGTGCTCAAACTTTTTAGACATAAAATGTGTTATTGTTCAAACGAGATATAAAGTAAAAAAAGGTTTATGTAACATTACATCATCATAAATTGATGTGAGAAGAATACAATACAAATTTTTGCAACGACTTTTTAATGCGAGACATTCGAACACGATATAATTTAGTTGAAACATTGTTCTTTATCAAGAATAATGATGATGGGCAAAAGAAAAAATTGATAAAGACTTTATATCCTGATGTGAGATTATGCATATATAAATGCGGCAAATTAAAAGCGATACCGAAAAACATTACTTGTACATATCATTATGGTGTTTCGGCAAAAACTACCAATATGTAAAAAACTTTTAATAAAAGATTTTTTTAAAGTAAACTAAACAAATATTTGACGAGCACACTATTTTAAATGTGAATATTTGGTTTTGGTTTTGAATAAATAAATTATGAATGTTTTTTATATATTCAATCGAATTGAATATTAATCCTCGTTCTGATGTTTTTACCCGATGATGATATTGACCGAATGAATCTAAATCGTGTTATGTTGATGATTTTGAACAACTATTCGAACCGCACTGTGCGGTAGCGGCTCCAATCGATCGGATCCCGTGCGCCATCGCCTCATGCAATTTGGCGACGCATGGCGGATCACGAAAATCTCACCGACCACGCATTCGGACCATGTTTCGACCATCAGAGCGTTATCGGCAATCACAGAAACAGAACCACCGCAAGCCGATCGCGGGACTGACATCCGATGACGTATCTAACAACGGTCACTGGACCCGATCGGCAAACAGACGCCATCGAACATACACGGTTATCTCTCTGGGCACCAAGTCCCGGCACGTCAAAGAGGTGCTGGCCACCACAACTTGGTCCGGCTGTCGGCACCACAATCATCAACATGGTTCAGATTGTTCTTATAAAAAGAGTTGTGTCGAAATTATATTTCAATGTAATAAATGTTTATTATTTTATGATTATTAAGTTAATTAAATTATATTGCAATAAATTTGATCATCTAATTTGTTTGAATAATATAGTATTTTGTAAATCAAAAAAATCATCTTATTTCACAAGCTATCGCGGCAATGAAAGCAATCAGTAATTTGAAGAAATTTGATGGTGGTGAGGACGTCGAACGTTGGTTCGACAAATTCGAGTTTGCCATCGAGGTAGACGGGCTAATGGAAAAAAAATTCTCATGCTTGGTCATGCTGTTGTACGGGTCGGCATAGACACGTGGAAGGGCTTATCGCTGGATCAACAGAGAAATGCGAAGGAAATCAAAAGTGAGTTACGCCGAGTGTTTGGTTTTGGGAGATTTGACACATGGCTGTTGCTTGATCAAAAATAAATTCTCCCGGGTGACAGATTGGATTTGTCGGCGGCCGAGATCAATCAGCTGATACAGACCGTTGTTTGGGAACAGGATCCGATTGATGCGTTTTGTGCAATGACATTTATTCACAGTTTACCGGATCAATTATAGAAAGAGGTGCAGCCAAGATTGGACGTCGATTTCACGTTCAAGAATGTGTTGAACTTGGCCAAAAATATATCGCCTCATCAACATCATCAAGAAGTGATTGCGGCGACCAACAGTAAATTTCGATGTAATGGTTGTAATCGACTTGGAAACACGCAGAAGACGTGTAGGGTTAAATGCTTTAAATGCAGAGAAGTCGGCCATATAAAAGCAAACTGTAACATGTCGGGAAATGACAGAGGGGAGAAGGTCACGGGTTCTACCTCTCCCCAGTAAATGGTGTAGGACCAAATGTCACCGTAAGAGGGGATGGTGGTGTAACTACCGGCAATAGTTACGCCTATAAAAAGCCACAAGCCACGAGGAGAACTGTGTCAACAAGGCAGCCGTGAATCACCTCAAATATTCGCAATCACCATTAATTTATTCATGTTCAGCTGTTATTCCGAATTTATTGATTCGTTAAGCGCTACTCGACGGGGAAATGATGAAGATGATGATCGACACGGAGAGTAGTATCACTCTTATTAGAAAAAGTTACACAAAGTCAAGAATCAAAGGAGTTAAAAATATCAACATGGTAGCGGTCGACGGTAGTCAGGTAAATATCCTGGGTAAAGTGCATCTACATGAGATGCTATTTGGCAGTATGAACCTGGGGTCAGTTGGATCAATTTTGGTTGAAAGGCTGTCTGCAGGTGTCCACATCATAGTTGGAAACGATATTATTCTCAAACGTGGACTGACAATACGAGTAGACGGTGATGATGTTTGGATAAAATTTAGTAGTAATGGAGCAAAATTGGAAGCTATTATTGCAGCAAATGGAGTGTAAAGTGGAATACATTTGCAGATAAAAGAGGATGATTTTGAATCTTAATTTGACGGAAGGTATTGGAGCACACGATGTAGATTTGTCGATGATCATCCGGTTGGGAGAACCTCATGTGTCAATTATGATATTCCTAATGAAGATAAAGAGCCATTTCAAGATAAAGTGAATAAGTGGGTAAGCAAAGGTTTTCTGATAAAGTCGGATGAAAAGCAAGACGGGAAGATTCGTAACATGATATCGTTGATGGCAGTGCGGCAAGTCAAATGTAAAAAGACACGAATAAGGCCGGTATTCGACTACATGTTACTGAACGAACAAATTCATAGCTATCCGGGTAGCAGTTATGCCAGTTGCCAGTCATGATTACGGTAGTGGAGAAAATTGGGATCCAACTGCGCTATAATGGATTTAAAAAAGGCTTACCTACAAGTAAGGGTGGCTCCAGATTTGTGAAAATTCAGGTGGTTATGGGAAATGGCGAAGTGTATGTGATGACCAGGTTAGGGTTTGGTCTATCCATTGCGCCAAAAGTCATGTCAAGAATAGTTGAAACGATTATCAAGGCAGAGCAGACAATAACTGCTTCTGGGTATATTGATGACGTGTTTATGGTGGAAAGTTCTTGTAATGCAGAGGATGTAGTGGGAATTTTTCGCCGGTTTGGGTTGGATTCTAAACCCATAGAATGGATTGGCTTAGACAAAGATGTCAGGGTGCTTGGACTAAATGTACAAAGCAATTTACAATGGAGAAGAGACCAAGAGCTCGTAACTAGGGAGCTTGAGAAAGCAACGAGAAAAGAAGTATATGGAATTTTGGGCGAGTGGATAGGTCATGTACCAGTTGCAGGATGGATACGGGTTGCTTGTGCCAATATTCAGAGATTTACCGCAAAATACAAGATAGGCTGGGATGAAATAGTGCCAAAAGACATCATAGAGAAAGTTAATGAAATCTATCAAAGGCTGAGGATGGATGGAGATCCAGCAACAGACCATTGGGTGGTAAATTGCAATAAT
>MQRK01068502.1:0-11114 GCA_001938485.1 Girardia tigrina
CCGTCGACCAATCAGACCGTTGCTGTGAATGCCGGCGATCGCCCCCGTTTCGCGACCGTTGCTAGGGAACCAAGGAACCAATCAGAAGCGTTTCTAAGGTGATCGCGACCGTTGCTATGTTAACCGTGACCGTTGTTATGGCGATCGCGACCGTTGCTAGGGAACCGTCGGCCAATCATAAGCGTTGCCAAGGTGATCGCGACCGTTGCTAGGGACCCGCGGCCAATCGGAAGCGTTGCCAAGGTGATCGCGACCGTTGCCATGGCAACCACGGTAACTAGTTACGACTCCCCCAGGGGGGGGTGGTCCAGAACTCTCATTTTTCTCCTACTAATTACCGAAAATTAATTAGACATATAAAAGTCATGAAAGACAGAAAAACGATGAAAAAAGAAAAATCACCACAACAGCGCTCGGATTCAGTCTTGCTGAAAATACCAGAAACTGGTTGCAGCCAGAAACATTCATTAGCTGGTGGAGATTGAAACGCTCGATGGCGAGTTTTGACACCCGTGACAATTAAATTTATATACCAGATTAGCTTGCAAATCACAAACTGTTTTCGATTTGTTTGAGAGGAAACTTTGAACTTTGAATGTGACAGAGACTACTTAAGCACTACTTATTGTTCTACAAATACTCTTCTTAAACGCTCTAAATCCTTCAGAATATGGAATTTTAATGATTTGTTTGTATTCTTCAGAATACAATGTTTAGTATATGAATATTGGATTGTTTGAATAATGCAATTGTAATAGATACATTTACTTATTCTTAGAAGGCGCTTGAGGGACAATATGTATACAAACAAGCAAATAGAACACAACATTAGGGTAACATTAGACAAATTATGTACAGATGTACGAGTTAAAAAACAATTAAAAGAAGATAAGATTGAGTAAGGTTCTTGATCATTGGTTATGTTGTAAGGATAGAACCTCATGCATTTCAAAAGATGAGTTTTCTGTTCTACAAAAGGGTTTTGATTCACATTACGAACGACAGTTTTGTGAATCTCTACAAATAAGACACTACAACCCATCAATTAACATTCAGAATGGGCAAAGTAAGGTTATTTCAATACTTAAAATTTTTAATTAAAATATTTTTTGCCATTATTACCAAATAATATTTTCATATATAATAATGTTTAATTTCTTCGTTACCTTTTAAAGTAAATTATATTTATTAAAATTGTATTAAAATTGTATTATTCAAACAATTCAATATTCATTTACTAAACATCCGAAAATTGCTGATGATGATGTATGTAAACATCGAAACATGTCCAATAATTATATAAAAAAGCTTTAATCAAATTATATTTTCGAAATACTAAACTTGCGTTCACAAGACTCAATAATATATATATTTATTTACATTTTCTTTCTTCATACTGAAAAATTGCATTTTCTCGGAATTATTCACATTAGAAATTTGTATTTGATTTTACTTAAAATTTTAACTTTTTAACTTTTTAACTTTTTGAATTTCTGATTAATTACTTTATTTAATTTATTTTTAAAAACATATTTCTTTAATTAATTCTGCTTAAGTTCGATCAAGATGTAAATTATCTCAACCAGTCGTTTTTTGATATGATTTATTTTTAAATATTGATATAAACGAAAAGTTAATAAAGAAAACAGAATCCTATTAATACAATAAATAAATGTAAAAAAAGAGAATAAAAAGTTAATTAATTTTTATCACAAACAAATGTCATTTCTAATTTTTCCTAAATAAATTAGTTAATATTTTATTATTAATTAACGTTTTTATGACTCTTAAATCATTTTATTTTTGTTAAAATACTTCTTGTTAATAATAGCGACTAAAATGGAAAATATTTGGAATAATAAAGTTGATGTTGTGACTTCAACTAAAAGGTGATCGTAGAGTAAAACATCGCAAACGAAGCGACCCAATGTGTTTTGCTTCATACAAATATTTTCGCGTGATATGATGGGAAAACCATAAATATTTTTAACAAATAATTAATCTAATTATTTTTTGGAAGCCGAAAGAAATATTTGATAATTTATTAATGAAAATAATTATTTAACATTATCAAAAGTTTCAACTGAAATTTTTTCTCGATGGTTTTGCTGTTATTCTTTTGGACGATTCCTTCTGCGATCGTGTAAAAGAGAATCTGAATTTGTCAAAAAGTAATAATTCCGAGTCATTATTAGTATTTCTTATTGAATTATTATATAAATACGGTAAAAAGATTATATTATATTCCAATATTTACCAAATATTTTAGCTATCTTTCTTTTCCAAGGGCCTTATATCTTATCTTTTCAAATTGAGTAAATTTGTTATGTTTTAAAAAAATGTGAATAATTCATTATAATATTTTAATTATAAATTTCTTTAATTTTTTGAATTTAACAATACAAATTTTTTAATATAATTATTTAGAATAATGATAAACATTTTAAATATATCACCAATAATTTCAAGACCCCTTTGGTCAACTAATCAACCACTTTGAAAGTAACAAATATAGATCCTATTTTTTTCAGAAAAAACTTCCCTTTTCGAAGAAAGTGAGGTTGAAGTTTTCTTATTCATTTTTATAGAACCTTTTACATAAAAGATTAAAATAATTAAAAAATAAAAAATCATTAGCTATATGTTTTGGATGAAACTTTTTATTCTATCGATGCTTATTAAAATATTAATACAATTGAATATATAAGAATAATCTGTAATTAACTCTCTTTCTTTTTAGGAATTTACCGACAAAATCCTTCGAATTTTACTACGCCACGATGCGCGTTGCAACAGGTGGATATTTCCATGACAGAGATGTAACCATTCTAATAATATTAATAATAATTCTTGAAATAAAATTATAAATGTAAAAAATAATTTTTATAATCAATTGACAACATAAAATTAATATATATTTTGTAGTTATTGATTCTATTATTATTCTGAAAGGCAATTTCAACCGAAAAGGTGGAGGACAACTATACAATTGACTTCAATCAAAAGTTACAGCTTGAATACGTTTTTGAAGAAAAACAAATTATAAGAGTAGAAATGTTAGTATTTAATAATAATATGTTTTAATAATAAAATGTTTTATCAAATATTAAACAAATGTTTTTATATATAAGAGATGAAAATAAAAATCCAAATATCAGGTCATTCAATGTCATGTATTAAAACTGACATATAATACTGGACTTCAAAACTTTTAAAAACATTTTTACCAATAAATCATTAAATTAAAATGAATTGATTTTAAAATTTTTAAAAAAGTACAAATACACCAAACACGGTTAATTCCATTCTAACAACCCAACCATTGGCGGATTTTAGTTGCTCTTTGCGAAAAAAGTTTTGTTTTCTTGATCGTTCCGTACGTTAACGGGTAACGGAGACATATTAAAAAGATAAACAGTTGACAACGGACGAAAAGCTAATATTTGGGATGAAACTTCTCACACTCACTGTAATCAATTCAATTTTAGTCTTCCCTCCCAATTTTCAACAAACTGAAATCTCATCAATGAAATTCGACTAAAATGTCTGACCGAATGATAATCTGACAGAACAGGGTGTTTTCTCAACTGTACCCGTTTGATTGCATTTAGTATAATAACACATTTTGTCAGTGTAAAGCAATCGACACACCGACAAATACATCTTGTTTTTAATTTCTTCGTTTTTCCCAAATCATTCACAAAATTATTGATCAAGACTTTTGAGAATTATTTGGAAAGAAAGAGACATGTAAAACAAAAGTTGCCTTGTTTTTAAGTCCTGTATTGTGTGATATGTTAATGTATGCATTGACCTGATAATCGTATTTGGACATCGAAACGAATCATCTTATTTTTATTCCTTGTATAAAGTTTTGTGTATAGATTTTACTTTTAAATGTTGTACATTTAAAAACATTTAGCTTTTAAACTTCTTTTATGAATGGAAATTGTAACTTATCACTTCCATCCATATTGAAGGACTGAAAGTTCTTTTTTAAGTTTCTTTTCAAATGATAAAAGTCACATTCCATCATTTGTACTTATCACCGACTTGCAATGAATGCATAATTTGCGTATTAGTTGATTCATTCCATTGTTCCACAGCTGCTGCATCCACAGTAGCGATATTTAATATTCAATTAACAATTTTACTACCAAATTCATATGTATTCGGAGACGTAAAATAATTCTTATTAAAAATTTTAAATTATAAATAATATGTACTTATTTGTACTACAGATGAATCAATTTGATATTTTACGATAATCTAAATACAATTCTAAAATAATTTGAAGAAATCAAATAAAAAAGTTAACTAATAAAAATTTTATTCGCATTTAAAAATTTGTTCTCAAATTTAAAAGAATTCGAACACCTAATATTTAAAATCTTGTAACATCGCCCTTTGCTTTTATGACATCTTCCATTCTGCTATTCATTGAATGGTATAAATGGGAAAACTATTTCATATTGCAAAAATTTTATTCATCAAATCAATTTTATTTATAGGACGTTTTTTTCGTAACTGCTTTTTCAAAATTGCCCAAACATTCTATATGGGACTTAAATCTGGGCTTCCTGAAGACCATCTCCAGAAGGACATATTATTTTTCATCATCCAAGTTTTTGTAAATTTAAAAGTATGACAAGATGCTCCATCTTGTTGAAAAATGAAATCTCCATTGTCAAAATATTAGATGGGATGAGACTTTCCCTTAATATCTCGGTACACTTTGTAGAGTTCATTGTGCCTTCTATAAAGTGAAGACTGCCAAGTCCTTTGCTTGTCCAACAACCCCAAATCATTACACTTTCTGGAAATTTCAGAGTTCGCTTTAAACAGTCCGATAATAATGACTCGGTACTAAGTCTTAAGACCGATTTTCCATTTTCGCCCATAGACAATTCAAAACGAGATTTTTACTATGATTAAGAGCCCATTCAAGTCTCTTTTTCTTTTGAATAGGTGACAGAAGCGGTTTGTTTTTAGCCTTAAAGAAGTGTTACGCAATGCTTATATTTCATTAAGAAAATCATACCTTGTAGGATGAATAATTTAATTCATGTATTCGACGTAGACAAGTGCGCGAAGAAGAAGAAATGCCTGTTTACATACTCCATTTCTCGTTGATTTCTTGAACAGTAGCACGACGACATTGAGGAATTAACCTCTTCAAACACCGGTTATCAGTAGCGGAAGTCAACTTTGGTCGTTCAGATTTCTTTGGTGATGAGTTATTCTGACGGTATTTAGCATTTTCTAATGTTATCGAACACCGTCAATTAAGTTAACTCTAAAATTACTGAAATTTCCCTTACTGATTTTCCTTTAACATGCATTGCAAATATTTTCTCACGCATTTCCGTATGCATCTTTTTTCCACGAACCATATTTGAAAAATAACGAAAATTTAATCGACTGAAATATTTAAACAATAATAACTACATGTGTTTTTACTAATAATCCATATTGAATTAAAAATAATTCATTTCCTACATTTATATTATAATTTTTATTAAGTGTCCTAATTCTTTTGAATTTGAGAACAAATTTTTAAATGCGAATAAAATTTTTATTAGTTAACTTTTTTATTTGATTTCTTCAAATTATTTTAGAATTGTATTTAGATTATCGTAAAATATCAAATTAATTCATCTATGACACAAATAAGTACATATTATTTATACTTTAAAATTTTTAATAAGATTTATTTTACGTGTCCGAATACATATGAATTTGGGTAGTACATTGATTTTTATCATTTTTATATTGAATTCAAGAAATATTCAATACAAGATTTTTAATAAAACAAACTCAGTTTAGTGAAGAGGCGGGATTACAATTTGAGGTAAAAGATAATTTGAGTTAAACTACCTTCAGATACTCAATAATAAAATGTATTGAAAGCTATGAGGAGACATCGGGGCTTTGAAAAAATTTATAATATGCAATTTTAAGTTAAGCGAAGTTTACTGTATACGAAGTATATTGTATTTTAAATAATCTAAACCGGATTTGTTATTTAAAATTGCTTTTTTATTAAAACTTATTTTGATTTTGTATATTTTCAGATACGGTTTGAGTTTTGGTGATGTAAGTTAGATTTATTTATCAATTTAATTATGTTTATCAAAATTATTTTATTTTATGAAAATGTTAAAAATAAAAATTAAATATTAAAACAAATTATAAAAATAAAATAAAAATATTTGTCATTTACTTTGAGGACTTCATTAAATACTTGGCATGGTGTCCACAACGTTTATCTGATAAACAAGAATTATTCCAAATGAATCAATGCAAAATTTTTGATTAATATTTTAAATTGTAAATAATTTTTCAGACAAATAAATCGGTAAAAAATAAATTGTACAGTCAAATAAATGTACATATTCAACTAACTTTTATACAATTTTACCTATCAAATTTACTATAGAGAATGCCACTAATACAAGTTATTTTTACTAAAATAGATCTTTCTTGTTCCGTTTACCGGAACTGCAACTACCTTAAGTTACGTTCAGTGTCCGACAATACGAGCCTTTATTCGGCCGTCCTTTTGAATTAGTAATTCTTGATAATGATACATTATTCATTTTCAAATTCATCAAAGTATTGAAGCTGTAAGAGACTCCACTTTGTCACAGTCAACGATAGCTGGAATGACACAGTACATCCCAGAGATTATTATATAAATAAAAACATCTTAGATTTTGAAACCGTTTTTATTTTCTTCGATGGAATATTAAAAATGAAAGTGAAACTGTAAGTCTTGAGAACGCACTCAACCTGCGACATCATCTCTGATGTACTCCACAATTCAAATTGACTCTTTGATTCACTGTGCTTCGATTTGTATGCGAATAATGTCAAATTATTTAATATTGTATCGATCAATGACTGGAACATATAATTATCTTTTTTTAGTTTATGAAGATTAAAAAAATGTTTTTATTTGTTTCAAAAAGTCTAATAGAAATTCAAAAATTATTTATTAATAAATCATTCGAACTTTCTGCTATAACTCAAAATAATATTAACTTGAGTAGTGAGCTGGTAAATAGCAAATTAAGAGATCTATTATGTTCTTCAAATATTGAAGATTCAGAGAGTCTAGTGATATCGAGGATAATGATGTTGAAGTCTTATAAATTAAAATAAATAAATCTTAATAAAATCTAAAATTTTGTTCTGTTATTATACTATTTTATGAAATTATTCTGAACTTTTGTTTTTATCAAATCTTTTGTTGAAGATATTATTTTTGAAAAAAAAATTATTTCTAAAAAACTGTGCCTCTTCGAATATAAGACCTGATCTTATATTCTGAGAAAACTGTTAATTTTACGTATAAAATGATATAATCATTCATTTCACGAATATAAGGGGTTAAAAAATATAATCAGTGATTTAAAGATGACTGTGGAAAATATCAATATACAATATCTTTAAATAAACTTTAAAATGGTGTTATTTTTTGTAATTTGTTTTGAATAAATAAAAAAATATTAATATATAGAGTTTTGTGAATGTTATTTTGATATTTTTAAAATAATTTAGTCAAGCTTTTGAAAGTGATCATTGCACATTGTGAGGAATGATTTGAGTTTGTGTGTTGATATTGTGCATATTGTATGTTGATTCGGATTGTCTCTCCTGCACAGATTGAGGATTGATATTTTCTATGATTCTTACTAATTAAAAATAATTTAATTTAATTTTAAAGTAAAAATATTTAAAATAATTTTTGAATGTATTATTTATTTTTTAATGTAATTTAAAATTTTAATATATTAATTTAATATGTTCTTTTTATAAAAAATGTTTAGATTTAATTTCAACCAATTAGATTTTTTATAATTAATAATTTTTATTAATAGATTTTCATTTATTGAAAATAATTAGTTTGAACTCAGAAATATATTGATCAAGAGAGATGTCAAATAGTGAATGCGCTTGTGATAATAATAAATGTTGTAAACCTCATATTGATGTTGGTAATACACATGTTTCAATTTTCCATACATTGCCATAGGCATTTACAATTTTCTTACAAAAAATTAAAAGTGAGATGCTCAAATTATAAAAAAAACACAATGTAACTTATAAATTGATTAATATTTCGAGCGGCATTTTTATGAATCATTATTGATAAGACACTACGACCCATTAATTAACAAACAAAATATGTCAAATATCTTTTTATAAAATCTTTACTTAAGAAATAAAAATTCATACTTAAATTCATTTTCAATACTATTTTTATAAATTTTATTTCTTTTTAAATATTACCATTTTGTTTTAACTTAATTTTTTTCATAATTACTGATCAAACAACGGAACATATATAATGATCATATCTAAAAATGAACCTATGGTATTCTATGTTCAAAACATTTATTTTCATCTTTTTGTTATGTTTGAATTTTTGAAACAAGATTAAAATTATTAATGTATTTCTAAAAATAATTTAGTTTAAAAATTTAAAATATTTATGTTTTATTTATGAATATATTTTAATATCAAAAATAATAAAAACTTAATTGAATTTTATTCTAAACAAAATATTTAATTTGTAATGTTTTTAAAAATAATAAAATATTATATTTCCTAAAATATGAAAATTCAAAATAATTTAAACAAAGAAAATTAATATTGTATTTATTTAGATTTTTATTTTATAATTATTTTATTTCATAATAAAAGTTAATAAAATGTATTTTATGTTTCTTTGTTTTAAATATAACTTTTCATTTTATTTTAAATAAATTTTTGTTTTGTTTTGTTTTAAATACATTTAGTTTTCAATTTTCTGTTTTATTTTATTTTATTTTAAAAAATTAATAAATTAATGACATAGAATTAGGTTTGACAAACAATTGATTGTTCATTAAATACAGAACCAAATTTTAATCTTCTTTCAGAAATTAAAACTCAAAATTGTATAGAATTATTCTTGTCGATACTCAAATAAAATCCTTTCAAAACCTTAAAAGCTCAACCTCATGTTTCCTGACAGGATCATAAAGGGATTTTTTAATTACAAGCAAGGTTTCCTTTCTTGCTATTATATTTTTTTCGTGGAACATTTTTCCTCCGAAAAGAGATGATTTTATTTTCGACATGGTCCCTTAAATGAACTGTTAAAATTTGAAATAAGGGATTTTAAAAATCTGATGAAGTTTTAAAAATCTGCATTTCTGAGGTGACCAAAGTCTTGAGAAGACCTTTAACCGTTTCAGGGCTACAGAGACTTAATAATCTCAGGAGATTCCAACACACGACTGCACTTTTCAAATGCGTTTACCAGGAGATTATTTCAGCCATTCTGTCCCTTAATATTTTATCACTGTATGATGTTTGTAGAAAAAAAGTCGTCTTGAAACGGTTAAGTGAGATTTCGCTATGTCCTATTAAAAATATTTTGAAAAATCGTTTCAAAAAATTTTGAAAAATTTTTTTAGACTTGCAAAATCATTCATTGCTTATATTTTAGACAACTTTTTTAAACTTTAATACATAGAAAAAAATATTTTTTGACATACTTTTGTCTGCTAAGAATTTCTTTAAATCAACACAATAATTAAAGATCATATCCAAATTTTCTTATTTGTACATACTGAACTTGATTTATTTTATATTTATTGCATTTAATTACCATTAATCACCGAATGTTATTTAAGATTTGTTGAAATATTTCTGACGCCTTAATAGTTCTGGATGATGACATTTCCTGAAATAATTAGTAGAGATAACCATTATTAATTATTGTGTACCAGCTGCTATTATTAAAATATTTATTTTGATCCCCCAGAGACAATTAGCGAAATTAAGTTATCCAACTATTATTTTCTTTTGTTTAATAAACCTAAAATAGTATTAGAAACATTATAATATGTATTAATAATACATATTGGGTTGTACGAAAATTTAAACGCGTTATTAATATTAAAATCATTTTTTTACAAGAAGGTACATAATTTATTTAGTTAGGTATTTGCCGTTTTGTTTGATAATCTTAACCTATCTTGCAGGTACATTCAAAATTCCATCGGTATAGAACTGTATCAGTTTTGACTCAAAAAACGCATTCACAGGATTTTTGATAGCCTCACAGTTGACAAAAGATTTTCTTTTCAAAGAACACTTTTTCTGTTTGCCAGTACCGGACGCTTTTCCTGTTTTTTTTGTGTTGAAATTTTCTTGCTGACGGCAGTAAAAATCAGAATTGATTGTTTGATTATGTGGAAGAAGTTCGTAATATTCGACACCTCTAAAATACCCCAAACACAAGGAATGACTTTTTTGTGAATAGGCGCTTTTAAAATGGCTTGCTGAGGCATAGATGAGTAGGTCAAAGATTCTTTTCTTACAACATGGTCTTAGAGATAACCAATTTCTCGTCTATTGTTATAACTTGTCTCACTAATGTCAGTTCGTGTTGGTTTTATGAGCATATACTAGAACTTATCTCAACGAGTAACTATAAAATCTTCCAATCCAACATTTGATTCTGTGATCTTCTATGAAAATTCGAAAAAAATATAGATACCGAGTCAATAGTGTCAGATAAATTTAACATTAATAATCAATGTTTTTATTAATTACACTGTTATGTTTTTATTAAGAGTGATTTGTTAAATTAAATAAACATTATAAAAAAATACAATGATTAAATGTTTAAGAAAAATTAAATTACATTGAAATTCAAATTATAGATCGGCAAAATTTTTGCCGATTACACAAATTCGGCATAGCATATATATAACATATATATATTCGGCATAACATAACATATATATATATATATGTTATAAAATTTAAATAAATTAATTTCAGATTATAAGAATTAAAATATTTATCATCCATCTGATTAGTAGAGGCACAATCCCAAATCAGCACAGAACATTTAAACATGCAAACACTACAAAAAAACAATTATACACCGAAATATTCCTCACAGAAATCACATAATGTCATTCACAGAGACAGCATCTCGAATAATTAAGATAATCGATTATTAACTATTTATTAGCACGTGAACTTTAATATATATAACTTGCGTTCACAAGACTCAATTTTATATATATATATATATATATATATAAAAT
>MQRK01068559.1:0-11536 GCA_001938485.1 Girardia tigrina
AAAAAAGATTTTAAAATATTATAAATTATAATATTAAAATATTTAAAAAATAAAATCGTACTATAACTTCTGATAATAAGTCTGCTCAACGTCGAAACGTCTTCTGAGTCTTTAATCTCATCTAAATATTGAAAGATCAAATCGATTTCTGAAAAAGAGGGTCGGCATTCTGGATAATATTTCCAACATTGTAACATTATTTCGAAACTGAAAAGAAATTAATTTTATAAAAATAAAAACTAGTTACAATTCATTTGGACAGTCCTCCGGACGTTCCATGTGTTTTCCAGCAATCACATCTTTGATAACCTCTGAATTCGACTGACCCATGTATGGATCAGCTCCAAAAGTCATAATTTCCCAACACAATATACCAAAGGCCCATACATCAGATTTACCAGTAAACACTCCGTCTTTCATAGTTTCTGGGGCCATCCATCTTACAGGTAGTTTAGTTTCACTTGACTTTCGGTAGTAGTCGTTTGAGTAGATATCTCTGGCCAAACCGAAGTCTCCTAACTTAGTTACTCTTTTGTTATTACGCTTATGGCTCACTAAGCAGTTTCTGGCAGCAATGTCTCTACAGTATTAATCAGACATAATTTAAAAAATATTAAGCAAAGTGTTATTTTATTATTGCATGACGGCTAACCGACAGATTTAGTTACTTTTTATTTTTGCAGATTCAGTACCAGGCAAAACAATTCCACTCGCTATGTGTTAAATATAAGTTTTTGTCCATAAAAACAAATTAAACAATTTCGTTTCGAACTCTGTTATGGTTTAATAAGTAGCGTAGAATCATATCGGCGGTAATTTTGCAAACAATCATAAACTATCAGTTTATTAACACTTTTTAATCTTTTGATTGTTTCTAAAAACATTTTTATGACCCCCTCAGCAATACAGTAATGAAATAGGAAAATTTACTACTATAGGTAAAGTTAAACTACTTTACTGATATTGTGAACGTAACTTCAAAAGTATAGATAGAGACTTTCAAGAGCTATTCAATTTATAAAGCAAAACAATTGCATTTTCGACTTGTTAAGAAAATTGACATTTCTACTCATTAGAATTTAAAATAAACTCCGAACACTTTTATTTAATAAAGACATAGGCACATAAATTATACCATGAAACAAATCCTGTAGTACTTGTCTGTGTAAACAGTCTTGCTCTACAAAATAACGCCAACCAGTCGTGAGATGCTATCATACAGCAACCAGAACACATATTGCATTTCTGAATTATAAAGCTAAATTCCAACTATCGACCAGCTATTCTTTGCTCGCCGCGTACATGTGAGGTACTTTACTTTTAAATATAGTATAAAAATATTCAATAATGCTCATGTATGAAACCAAGTCTTTCAAATGGACAGAATCGGTGTCGAAAACCTGACGAAGAGTATAGTAGGACTTCGTGGTAGACCTAATAAAATGTTTTTTCTTCAGTCCAGTGAGGTTGTAGAAGATTGAGACATTCTGTTTTCAGTACAGAGTCATTACGAAAGCATAGAACATCAACATTTTGTGAGATTAACATCTTTAGATATTCAAACTCTCGTTAAGGTTCTCCATTGTTCAGACGCACATGATAGAAATTAAGCTCACCCAGAGATATCGCTGTTTAATCACTGAAGATGACACCACGTAATTAATACATATATAAATATATATTGTTGGTGGTTTATAAATTTATTACTGGGTATTTGAATTATCGTTTGAATAATTCTGTTCAATGAAAATATATTGTTGTGAATTGAATCAACTTAATTCGAAGGCTGCGTTGCTTGTTCGTAGCTCGAACCCAGCTCAATAATTGATACTGTTAAATTTATTGCAATTGAAATCAACAACGAATATTATAGAAATTTATATTTGATAATCACAAGATATACTCTTCAAAATATTGTAGATGGATCTTTTAAATAATAATTGAGGCCGAATAATTGAAAATAAATTGTCGATTAATATTTTTGCTTTGTTATATATTTTTGTTCCAGTTTTGTTTTTTGTGTGTTTAAAACAAATTTTTAAGCGTATTTATACCCAATTTTTACTTATAAAAAATATATTTATTAAAATGTAAAAATTTTAATTATTTAAATTATATTTATTATTACATTTTATAATTTTTTTTGATTTAGGCCAACATGCAGCATAAATTATTTGAAAAATTTTAATTATTGTAAATTGCTCTTAAAATTGTAATTATTGTTAATTATTATTGATGAAATTTTGCCAACATGTGGCACTAATTTTTAAAAATTTTGACAGACAAAATGTGAATTTGTTCCCATAAATTTTGACGAAATTGCTTTTGTGAATTTTTAATGCCAATTATGCCACAAATGATATTTCTACTTGTATAAGATGACATGCGATTTGCAAAGCCAATCGGTTCATCGCCCAAGTAGAAAATTTTTCATTTTTCTGTTAGATCAATTATTTTCACGTATGTTTTCATTTGAATAATAATAATAGTAATAGTAATAATAATACTTAATCAAATAATAATTATAATCATAAATAATATTACTTTTAATAATAATAATGATATAATAATATTAATAATGCCAATTATAATATGAATAATATTAAAAATTTTAATTATATTTAAATAATAAAATAAAGATAATAATTATACTTATTTCAAAAATAATAATTCCTCTGACGAACTTCTCCGTCCAAATCAGGAGCACCCTCATAATGAATGAATCCCTGAGGAGGAAGGAGAAACTCGCCGAAAAGGAATATAATAATATTAATTCTAATAATAATAGTAATAATTATAAAATAATAGAAATAAATAAAAAAAATTAATAATGTTATAAATGAAAATTAAATTAATAATTATGATAAATAATAAATATATACTAAGATATATATATATATATATATATATATATATTTCTTTATTATTATTCCAATTAACCGCCTCGCGTCCCTGAACAACCTGCTCAAACAAAGGGAAGGTTAAAATTGGATTATCCGTCTCTATTATTTAATTTATTTTTGACCTTTTTAATTTTTTATTTAGGACAACAAGTAAGATCATTTTATATGTTTTATATTTTTCTTATTTACAGGATCCCAACAATATTCAGTTTAAGTTTAGAACTATTTATTGATAATGAAGAGATTTTTCTTTTTTAAAAAGAAAGTTTTAGTAATTGAGTATTTTTTGAGTTCGCTTCAAATGTCATTGTGAGGAATATTTTAAATTGTTTGAATGTTTGAATGTATTGATGCTGTATATTGATTTGAGTATGCTGAACTTAGAATGGTGATTCTCCCACCAAGATGGACATTGGTATTTTTTTATTTACAATGATTGAATATTCGAACATAATTAAAATAATAATTTGATAAGTTTATATTTTTAAAATTAACAATTAAAATCAAGTTTAATATTTTTTATGAAAAACATTTACTCATAATTAGATAGAAATAAAATTTAAATTAAATGCATTTTTAATAATTTGATAACATTTTTATTATTTTCGGTTTTTATTAAAAAATGATTTAAATTATTATTTTTCATGAATATTTTTAATAATTAAATATTTTAAAAAGATTTAGAAAAAATGTTCGATTAATCATGATTAATAATAGAAATAATAAAACCAATTAGAGTGATGTCAAACGGTGAAAGATCTTCCGAGAGTTGTGGTGACTATAATTGTGATAATAATGAAAATTCTAATGAAGATTTGTCGCAATGTTCTTAACAGTCATTTAATATGGTTATCGATTTGCAAGTGAATTGATATTTTGAGGAATATTTAACATTTAGTGTGTTGAATTTTCTATGTTGAGTTTAGTATTTGGATATGTGCGTCTCCCACCCAGATGAAAATTTGGTATTTTGGATGTTCGTGATGATTAATTGCTCGACAAGGGCGGATCCAGGAGACAAACCTGTGAGGTTATTTTTTTGATAAATAAATTAAAAAATATATAGAACTTTCATTTTAAAAAATTACATTTTTGGTCAAATCTTTTTTATACCCTGTATGTTTCTACCAAAAAACCACATTAACGTCCTTGTTATATTATTAGACTACATGCCAAATTTTATTGTTCCATGATAAATACTTTTTTAGATAATTGACCTACATACAGAGAAACAGAGCGAAGTTTTTTAAAAAAAGTATGTTTTGAATTGTGCAAACCTCAAAAGGTGAAATTTTTGAAAATTGAGAAAGTTGTAAATTTTTCGATTACAATACTTCCCTTTATCGCGGGAAGTAAAATCAGCAGACATTTTAGCGTGAATATTAAACGAAAGATTTTTTGCACTATTTGATAAACAGCGAACATACGAGTTGCATAAAAAAGGCTGACTCCTGGTAACTAGTAGTAATGTGATAATACTTTAACGTTGTTATCGAATCTGTATAAATCAGAAATAACATTAAAATATTTACCATAAAATTCATAGATTAACTTTAAATATAAGTGAGACGTTATAGCACCCTAATATATAAATAAGTATAACACAATGTAGCAGAATCGAGAGCTTTTAATTGAGTTAGATTAAACATTTGGTATTAAATTTTGGTGTATTTTCTTATAATGTCTTTAAACAAAGTAGTTTCTGTAGAAGAATGCATTAGATGACTCATTGAATTATCTTTAGATTAACTTTTTCTACATTCCACTCAAGCCTTTCCCTTCCGCCATAACAAAATAGTCTTCAATAAGTTTACTAACTACAAAGATGTTGCACCGGCCTTCGACATCAAAATTTGATTAGAAGTCCAAAACTACATGAGACATCATCGATCAATCATCTACCATTTCTTCTACACCACTACAGCTGAAGGTGGTACCAGCCATAGAAGAATGTCTGACGATCTATATACCTATATTTATAGATTAGCAAATTACAAAGACCCACAACTCAAACAAGCAATCATCAAAAATCTCATGGAATTCTACAATTCAACAAATCTTCCTGCTATTTGTCAAGACCTTAAGAGCGATTCTCCTAAACCTTACAAAAAAGACACCTATTAATGGTTCACATTCACAATTGCTTAAATGTACTCTAAAACGAGAACTTGGTATATCCATAAATATTGGTTTGATCCACGGAAAATAAACATCTCTCTTGACCTTCAAAATTCATCAGCTTTTATCAATATCACAAATGAAAATGCAATTTAGTCCATTCTTTTTCAATTATATTAATCAAGCCCATAAACTCATCCTACTTCAAGACAAACAATCAATAAATATCTTCTCTCAAACCACTGTCAACCAGAATCTCAGCTAAATCATTACGAAAGGTTGGATAACTTTTGACGCATGGTATTTCATTCAACGAGCAAGACTTGGTTTACTAGTTTGCAATTTCCAATTAAACCTCTTTAATTCACACCATGCTCATATGTACCATCGATGTAACCTTCTTCCTAAATTAGAAATGCACATCTTAAATGGTTGCACCCTCTCATTTATTTTCAAAAATATTGAACATAACAAAATCGTCAACAACCTTGAAAAATTCTTAATTCAACGCTTTGGTTCTGGGTCTGTCATAAAGGAAAAACCAACATATCCAAAAATGGATCAAACAAAAGACCAGACATTACAGTCTTCATCTGAGATAACCAAGTATGGATAATTAAAGTTATATGCCTATTCAATGTCGAAAAACAATTCTCGGCAAAACATGAAGAAGTCAGCTCCTACTATCTCGATGTGAAAGCTGATGTGTAAAATCGACTCCACAAATCTGTTACCATCTTCTCTAATTCAATCTTCTCAACAAAATCGGTTGTTAACCCGACGATATCCTATAATATTCAACCAGAGTGGCCAAAGGCAACATTGAACTTTACACCAATAACTATCGCGATTTCATGCTTCACATCACAGAAAATGAAATAACGATGGCACTGCCTAGCTTCAAAGCTGTCAAAAACCTCTAATTATACTTTCCCTTAAAAATTGGATAGTTCCTCATCTTGGATGAATGAAGGTTGACTTCAGTCCGGCTTCTAGATTTCTTTTACATTGGATAGGGATGATGATCTACCTGTGATTCGATTTCATCTAATTAAATTAAATTAAATTAATTGAACTCTTGAGGAAGTTGTAATTAAACAACGAATATTAGAAACCAATAACATTTGAGTTTTCTTTGCCAAAGCCCTCAATCCCAATACACTTACGTTTATCCTAATACGTTTACATTTGAGATTTTAGGGGAGGGTAATTTACCCCATTTACTCCCACTATGGATCAGACCTTGTTGTTCGAGCATTATTTAAATTTTAAAGTACAACATAAGATATTAAAAACTTTTAATTATTAAAATAATTAAATCTTTGAATATTAAATATTTTGATAAAGTTAAAACTGAATTTTAAATCAATTAAATAAATGTTTTTAAAGAAAACCATTTTTAAATTAAAATAATTTTTAGATAAATTTTTTTTAGAAATTATTAATGTACAATTTTAGTTTAGTGAACCTTGTGGGCGGTCTTAGAAACTCTTTTTCAACCATTCCTTTACACTAGTCAAATAATCTTAATATATATTTATAAAAAAATAAGTTACCGATGAACGAAGCGTTTTTCCTCCAAATATTTTAGGGCCTCTAAAACATCGGATGCTATATTGATGAGGCTTTTGGAATCTAAAATCGAATTTTCATTGATGAATTTCTGTTTTGGATTGTTCCTCATCCGTTGTCGAATCACATCCGGTCGATGATGTTGTAGATATTGTCTTAAGTTCCCCTTTTCCATATACTCAAGGATGAGGCATTGTTTGTCTGGACAATCGAAGCTGACACCGTACAATTCAATTATGTTCGGGTGAGAATATTTGAACAGTAGAATGGCTTCTCTTTTAAAATCTTCTTCACTGATGGACTTTTCATTTCTAATCTGAAATTTTGTTGTCACATAATTTAATTCTTAATTATTTTACTTTAAGGGCAACTGGAACACATTTTTCTTCATCATTATCTGAGTCTATCTTCATGGTACCTTTAAACACCATCCCAAACGCTCCATTGCCAATCAGATGGGAATACATTATGCATTCATTTAGGATGTGAGGAATTTTATCAAAGTTCGATAATGGAAGTTTATCAAAACCATAGAGGCAATTCTTTTCAAATTGAATATTTTGGGCAAACTTTATCATTTCAACATTTTGTCTGTTGACATTGTTTTCAGAACGCTGAGAATTAATTCTTCTCCTTTTACTTAAATAGTGAGCTACAAAGTACAATTATTTTATTATTTCCCAAATCAAAAAACGAGATGACAAAAACGAACATTATATTTTAACATAAGAACAAGGGTCGTATTTTGTCATGGGTTGTTCACATCTGATTTAAAATTTTCTGATTGTTATCACAACACAAAACGAAGAATTTAAAAACACCCCACTACTTGAGAGGTTGTAACATTATACGACTAAAATTTAAAATTACACCAATATGTAGAAATAAAAATGGTGTTTTTAAAACAAATTATGTTTTCATTACCAATGTCTTGCAGGATAAAGTATTATTATATTCATATTTAGCTTTGCGGTTATGTCAGGGTACTAAAACAACACAAAGCTTAAGCAATGACACTTTAAATTATTTTTTTAGATATTGAGTAGTTCAAATGTCTTTTAAGAATAGATTTCTAGACCTCCAAAGCAATAAATTAAGAGAAAAATAAAAATACGTATTCCAGGAAGAAAGAAAGTTTTTACAATAGTAAAATTCACAATTCCAGCAAAAGTTGAAGTTATAATTTTTGCTGACACAATTATATAGTAACCTTTGAAAAAGTTACACAAATTTTGAAATATTCTCATTACTTACTAAAAGGAAAATCAGATTTCTATTCGAGTAGTTAACTTTGAATAAACGAATCTCACAATCAAACAAAGAACAAAATTAAGGATATTACAAAGAATTGAAATATCAAAGATACAAATTTTATATTGGTTGTAATTAGACTGTACATAAAAATATAATTTTTTAAAATCACTTGATTTTTTGTTGAATTTTATAAACACTAGATAATCTCAACAATTTTTTTGTTTGTTTTTGTGTTAGAAAAATTGGCAAACGGATGTGCGTTAAATTGTGGACACTACAACTCACAGAAAGAATTTTTACTGAAATAGTTTCAGTCTAATGAAAAAAACAAATATAATATAGACTAAGATAAATTAAGTTATAATTTACGTTTGAAAAACTTGGTGACCCGACAAGTACGTGGACGACAAATGCTTACCGACATTTATGCGAAGAACGAATTAAGTAATTACGAAAGTTGTAAATAATATTTTTTTATTATTTAAACTAATTTTTTGTTAATATCGTACTAAAATATAAATTTAAAAATATATTGAAAATTGGTTAATTGTTAACACATTGTAATCGGATCACGTATTAATACGCTTTTAGCAAATTAATGCTAGAGAGCGGATCACGTATTTATACGTTTTTGATAGATTGTTAGTGGAGTGCGGGTCACGTTAAAATACGGGTTCCAATATACTTGAGTTTTCGCTATATAGCGTCTGTAGGGTTGTAGCCATGCAGGTAAAAACTTTTTGAGAACAATAGATGGGGTGTACGATGGGTACCGAGGTAGTGTTATTCATCACAAAAATAGTCGAAGATAAGGGTACATATAACGGTCTACATGCAACACTAACACGAAGAATAATATTTTTTTTAGTTTATTTCACTACTCTTTGGTGGTCGGACGTTGCTAAAAGCTAAATATAGAGTACATAGATTTTTGTGTATAATTTGTAAAATAAAGGATGTTATGTAAAAAAATATGATTTTTTTCAAAACTTTCCTACTTTATGTGAAATTCTGCACTAGTTTAACGATGAAGAATACATTTCTAAATATAATAAAATAAAATGTAATAAAATAAATAATTTGCAAAAAGAATTATTGAGATCAAACAAATATTTTTGAAGTTATCGCAATTTTTCTAGAGGTCTACGTTAGTGCGAAATTACGCGAAAAATCACTCGTTACCAGCACTAGTACGCGGCCGAAAACTGCCCGATCACAATGTGTTAAACGAATAAATTTTTTAATGTTAACTTTTGGTAAAATATCAATTTTATAAAGATAATGTTAAAACATATAAATATGTTTATGCTCTGAAGTTTTTTGGACTCTGTTGATGAAGGTACTTATATAATTTTTATGTTCAGCAAGCATTCCATCGGAAATTGCTGAAATAAAATTAATATATAAATCATTTGATGTTTAAAGAGTTATTAGAAATTCTTTATAACCTTCGAGCGGGGGCCCTACCGTAAAATTTATGGATAATATTTAACTTTTCTAATGAAATGTTTGTTCAAGTGCAGTGTTCAGATGAACCCGTATCTATTCCAATAACAATGTTTTTAGATTATGCTTGTAGGCCTTATTTGCTTTTGTTATACTACGTTTGGGGAGTTCAGTCATACATTTATGAATGTATATTAAATAAGTTTTTCGGCAAGCGACCGCAAGTTTAATTACATTGAAATGTGCATAATTTATGTATACTTTTTAAATTTATGAGTCAGAAAGTATTTTTAATAAATCAATTTTCTTTTTTGATACTTTTCATTTTGTATTTTTTTATAGCTAACTCAAAATGTCACGTAAAAAGGCCTCTTTCGCCAACAGAACCTAAACATGTTCAGCACATGTTTGGAGATTTCAAAATTGATTATGAGAACATGGAAAGTGATACTGAGTAATACTGAGTAAACATGAATGATGTCGACAGTTTGAACAAATCTCACAATCAAACAAAGAACAAAATTAAGGATGTTACAAAGAATTGAAGTATCAAAGATACAAATTTCATTTTGGTTGTAATTAGACTGTACATAAAAATATAATTTTTTAAAATCACTTGATTTTTTGTTGAATTTTATAAACACTAGATAATCTCAACAATTTTTTTGTTTGTTTTTGTGTGAGAAAAATTGGCAAACGGATGTGCGTTAAATTGTGGACACTACAACTAACAGAAAGAAATTTTACTGAAATATAGTTTCAGTGTAATGAAAAAAACAAATATAATATAAAATATAAAAAAAGAAAACTCTCTTCGCGATAATTTTTATATGGGAAAAAACAAAACAGCGCAATGGTATAAATTAAAAAATAAAAATGTTTCGAAAATGACAAATAACATCGCGAAAGAATCAATTAGTCCACAGCAATATATCAAAAATTTTAGTAATGAACTAAATGCATTTTCGAAATATTGTTTTTTCTTTAATTACCAAAAATTATAAAACCTTCTGTGATACCTCACTTGTGACAATCGGACCGCATTTGATTTTATTTTTTGTATGGTGCGTCTTTGTACTTAATTGTCCTTCATCGCGGTGTGTGATAGCTTCGTAATTGTCTTTCTTTTGGTTTTGTCTAGGATAGAGTATTTTTGGTTCAATGCAAAATGGACAATAAATATTAACCTTTGGGAATCGTTTATTTGGCGTGACATGTAGAATTTTGTCAATTTTAGTATGTTTGTCAGAAGAATGTAAAATATTGGTTTACTTAGTGGGAAATCTATTCGTTAAAAAAAAGAAAGCATGATCTAACCTCTCGACAGAAGAATTGTGAAGTAACTTTCTACCTTTTCTATAAATGGAGACAATCAGAGTCAAAGAAAAGAAAAAAAACCTAGATTAAAATGTTAAAGAGGAAATTTTGGTAATTAAACCGGGTGAAGAATAAAACAAATTATCATTTAACACAGTCAAATTATTCGAAATAGATCCGTATTTGTTGTGCACCGGTCCGTACATTATTAATGAATTAGCTGCATTTAATTATTAAAAATAAAAAAAAACAATTCACATTTAAAATTAATATTATTACTTACCGAGTTCTGATGATTGCTGTTATGATGCATTACTCTTAATAAATGTTTTTGTCTTCAACAAGTAATTATATTTATTCATTTTCTTACACAGATTTTTTATTTGTTTATTTTTATTCTTTGTTATTAAATAATTAATTTAATCCAACCGTAGAATACTCGTTGGGTTAAGTTAATTCACAAGAGTTATATTGCTTTATTTGTAAATAAAAATAGTGAGTTCACTAATTATTGGGACCTCAGTATTTTTATACCTTAAGCAAAAAATAGTGAGTGTTTGCTGTAAAGGGTATGACGTCCCGCCCTCATTAAGATAACATGTGCCCCTGCACGAAGATTAGAAATGGGTACTTGAGTATTGATGACCCTCAGAGACAAACCGGGATTATTTGAAATAAATCGATATTGATCAAAGATTCAAAAATAGTTCAAAAGAGAAGAATGAAAATCTTACTGTAAACCGATATAATTAGAGCGAAAATAGCGAGACATAAAATAATAATGAGGAAGACAGAGGTCGAGTAAGCCATTGTAAAATGGTTACCGGAAATATTTAGTTGCTTTCCTAAAATTAATGATGTATTTTTCTTTTGACAGTTTGAATCGAGTTACTTGTTTCGGTAAAATTCGTGAGAATACTGGCGGG
>MQRK01068610.1:0-12343 GCA_001938485.1 Girardia tigrina
AATGACCAAATGGATCTTGAGATTTGGAGCGCCGATGGAAATACATACAGATTGTGGGAAGACATTCGAATCGAAGGTAATCAAAGACATGGCAGAATCAATGAATATAAAAATGTGTTGCTCGAGCCGTACCATCATAACACGAATAGTAGAAAGAATGGAATAGTAGAAAGACAATTTCGGACGATTAGAGAATATTTAAACGCATCGTTACATACAAAGAAAGGATCAGACTGGGAGGAACTACTACCGGAAATAGAATTCACATTAAACGCAACTTTTCAGAAAACAATAGGGAAGAGCCCAGCAGAAATTATATTCGGTAAGAAAATATACAGAGAAAGATGGAATAGTCAAGACATAAAGTTACAGCAAGAAAAAGAAGACACAACAACCAGAAGAAATTTCGAAATTGGAGATGAAGTACTAGTCAAGGTGGAAACGGGGATAAAGAGTAAAGATAAAAATGAAGGACCATATAAAGTGGTAGAGAAAACACACGATAGAAGGTATAAACTAATAAATGAAGGTGGAAGAATTTTAGATCGAAACGTGGAAAAATTGAGAAAATTCTTAAAGAAGGGGGATATGAGGGGTTAATTTAAATTTTTATCTCGCCTGAATAGTTTGTTATTTTTTTTATTTAAAGGGTAAATATTTTTATGTTAATATGCTTATTAAATATTTTAAAATTAAATATGATATAATAAAACAACTATTAAAAAATCAAAAACCGTTTTTAAAAATAAAATATTTTTTAATGTGTTTTTAAATATTTAAAAAAATTAAAAATGATATAATAAAAGAAAATCATAAAAAATAAAATATTTATTTAAAAATAAAAAAATATCTTTTATGTATCTATTAAATATCTTAAAATTAAAAATGTCAAGAAAACAAAAATATTTTATTTATTTATAAATAAAAATATTTTTAATAAGCAATTTTAAAAATTGATTTTGAAAATAAAGTTTAAATAATTTTTTGAAATAAATTTTCGAAATAAATTTTCAGGAATTTAAAAATTAAATCGAAAAGAATTTAATAGATTAATTTGGGTCGAGATAATTAAATTAGATTAACAGAAAAATTTGTTTTAAAGATGTGAATTGTTATATTAATAAATTTTGGTGTTTAAAAAAAATGAATTATGATATAGAGGTTGCAACCACTTCTCACAGTCCCCACTAGTAGTGATCTTTCTCTTTTAAATATTAAAACTGATCAAATAAGAGGAGTTAATGTAAATTTAATCAGTTGTTCTTTTGTTTGAACAGTTGTTATTCTTGTTTGGACAGTTAAGCGGTTGTTTGCTCCAGGCAATTACAAAAATATAATTTTTGTACTTGTATTTCTTTCGACCTTTAAAATGATAATGATCTTTTTACCTTCTTTTCAATTAAATAATTAAGGGTTCTTTTCTTGACTAATATATTATCAAGCTCTTTTTAAATAAATTTCTGAGTCCCTTCTTTTAAAAATCTTTCTTCTTTTATAGCTCTTTCTATAATTTAGTTTTTCTTTATTTACTTTTTAAAATAATTTAATTATCTTTGTTCAAGATGGAAATCAAAAATAAAACTTTGAATTGGAATTTTAAATCCGATTCCAATAAATTATATATATTTATATTTACAAAAAAATAAATTAATTAATGTTAAAAATTAAAAAAGAAAAAAAAGCTTAAAATTACTTTGTTATGTTGGAAGAGGGAAAAATGTAAAAAATGTATAGGTTTGATTGTGTTTGTTTTATTAAATTAATTAGAATTAGATTTTTGATATCCAATAAAAAAATATTAAGGGATATCGATTTTTTAATTATCATAGAAAAATATTAAATATATTTAATTCGAAAATAGATTATGTTAAAGGAACAGATAACTTTGCCATTTGACTATATTTTTACTGTGGATTATTTTATGAAGACAATTGAAGATAATCATGTAAGGATTCCCGATCAGAGATTGCATATCAAAGAAACTGACGAAATTTCAGCACCTACTAAAATTTGTGAAAACATTCATGATAAATGGTATGAGTTAATGAGAATATTTTAAAGTTGTGGAAACAGTATTGGAATGAAGTTTTGGAAAATAATCACCAACGAACACGGTGTCAAACCGACTACTGGTGTTTACGAAAGTGACAGTGATTTGCAATTACAGAGAATTTACGTTTACTTTACTGCTGGAATTCATGGAAAGTGTGTGCCGATCAGCGTCATGGTTGAATTGAATAGTACCACTCTAGGTTACATACTGAATTCGAATCTTGGGAAATTGTTTCAACCAGATTATTTTATCGGTGGTTCCTCAAGTGCTTCTCATAATTGCGAAAGAAATACGGTCCTCTTAAGGACCACAATTGATGATGGGGAGCTTGAATTTTGGGGCGCGTTCTTATGGGCCCGAACGTTAATACTTGTCCCAACAAAAGTAATTTTAAAGTATTTCAATCTTTCTATGAAAAATACTTTTCTAATTAATCTACATTATTTATCCTTATTATCTAATTTAATTAAATTGTTTATATATAATTTATATTTAATATGGTAAAAGGATAAATAACATCTTATTTTATCCATTAATTAAAACAAAATTATTATTTCAATACTTTTATTATTTTATAACATTAATACCTCAACACTTATTTTAATTATAAATATGAGTTTAAGTTTTAAATATTCAAAAATTTAATTTCACCAAATACCCCTTATAGTTAGAGTTTAGTGATATTATGGCACCACATAGTTTCGTTTGAATTGTACAGCATGTAATCGTTTTTACAAACGAAAGACCAATTTCTTAAGGAGCCCCTACATTTCTCACCCAAAGTAAAAGAGGAAATGAAAAAACAAACAAAATAGTTATAATAGAAAAATATTATTTGAGCAAATTCATCCTTGGAGAAACTCACTTGAATTAAGCTTATCAAGGATTAAATACTGTTTGTCCTGCCTTCATGGTCATGTATTAAAGTTTATTCTACTTTGATTCAAGAAACATTAAAACGAATTAAATAGTAGTATGTATGTTTTCCATTAAATAGATAATAATTTTCCACTAATTTTCAAATAATTTTCCATCAAACAACTCATAATTCTGTGTAAGATACAATAATAAAATTAAAGGTACGTAAAACATAACATCGAATTTCTTTGAACTTTTCTTTACAATGACAAGGATTTCCGGTTGCAAATAATGTTGATTTAGTGATGTGACAGTAAATGGTATGATAATTTTAAACGTCTGAGAAATCAGTTTTGCAAAGATCTTCATTCATTTTTATAAAATAAACTATTATACAATTAAACTACCTGATAATTAAACTATCCATTTACATAATTATTTAAAATGACCTATGGTCACATAAAAAGTTTTTAAAATTCTGCTCAGATTCAAGTGAAAAAGTCAAAAAGGTTATTTAGGATATTTGCATTTCCAAGATTTTAATTCATTTTTTAAGATAAGAGGCCTTTGTTCAAATAAAGGATTTTTATTTCATATTTAATTGTATTTTAATTTTTTAATACTTTTTTAATAAAAATGTTTAATTTATAAATGTTATATTTGAAAGATATTTTCAATTATCCTTAGGCTCATATGGAAGGGTAATACAAGAGTATGAAAGCAATCCTTTACAGCTTTATACTATAAAGTACACCAATACTGACACAATAAGAAATAATTCATTGGAATTTTTGGAAACTTAAAAAAATTAAATTAAAGGTGGGCGCGGAGGTGCGGACACCGGTCGACACAATCTCAGAGGGTGTCACCAAACGAAAAATACATCTCGGAAATAACCCTGTATAAATAACTTGACGTTAAGCTAAGGTTAACTAAAAAAACACAAGTTATTCGGAGTCCATGACCTCATTTTCCAGTTTAGAAATATAATTACATCATTTCATGTTGATTTAACTTTACCAGTAATTTTATGCTGTGATAAAGTAACGCACACGTTCGTTGACTTGTTGTGAAATCGTTCAAACGGTGCCGGTACATAGCTGCTGTAGATACTCTACAAAAATGCATTTACATGATGGGCGGATTGGGCTCCACAGCCTCCGCACTCAGAATAAATCTGGAGGGTTGACACCGTGACTTTACCACACTGGGTGACACCAACTCTAGCGACGCCACTAATTAAAATTAATATGTTATATTTTCAAATCATTTGAAATAATATATTAAATTTAAATTTCATTTTTATTTTTTTTACATTTTTGTTTTTTTTCAAAAAAAATTTTTGTTAGAAAATTTTGCATAAATACAAAAAAAGAATAGATCGAGGTTGTCAAGTTAATAATAAATAATTTTATATTCAGTCATTAAAATTGTACAAATAAACAGTCAAACTTTTAATCTATGACAAATATTAATATTAATTAAGTGACAAATTCATTTTATCTTTATTTAATATATAAATAAAGTACATAATTCACAGTCAATAAACATTTTGTCAGAGCGACTTTTTGTACATGATAGGATCAAATTGTCTTTTATACATGATTGGGTCAAAAGGTCTTTTATACATTATTGGATCAAATTGTTTCTTGTATAATACATGACTTAGGCTCCTTCTAGTTATATCTTTGTTGTGGTTTAGAGGAATATAATATAATTTTTCCAACATCTCATTTTTTGAAGGAAATTTACTTTCATCGTTTTGAAGTAATAATGAATCATAATTTCTTTCATTTAATAATTCTTTTATTTTGCCAAGATCGCGATTCCAACCCCTTGCCTAAAAATATTTATAAAAATTTATAATAAAAATTAAATTATTATTATAAAAATAGTAATAAAAATTAAATGACTTTACCGTGATTGCTTCAATAAAAATGAATAAATAATATATAATTTGTATTTTCATAATGTCAATAATAACTTTGCTTTAATCATTTGCCTTATATAAGAGAATCATAAAATTATAATTGGTTGATCTTAATACAAGTGGTTAAAAATATTTCGTTCATCGATATTTGACGACTAATTTGTCCATTTAGAGAGACTAATAAAAGACTGAAATATAAAATACAATTTCAATATATAATTAAAATAACAATCGAAATGGGGTTGATAATTGAACGATTTCTAAAACGCATTTGAAAGTTTTTTTATGAAGAGGGTAAAAATACATAATATAATGGTATAAGTATCATCAAACCTTTTACTGTTAATCAGTGGTCTATAAAGTTAAATTGTCTGTGAGGTATATTTTTAAATTTGTTATTGGGAAATGTGGATCTCCCTCCCAGATAGAAAATTGGTATTTTAGATGTTCGTGATGAATAATTGTTTGAGCATGAATTAAATTTTTAATTACAACAAACGATATTTTAAAATTTTAAGCCATAAAGTTAATTTAATTGTGTAAAGTGGAAATCTTTGCTCGAAAAATTATTTTGAAACGATTAATTCTAAAATTTTATCAATTTAGTTCGACGTTAACTGATGAAAGTTTTGTTGGGAGTTGTCTTAGAGACAATTTGATAATTGGAATAGGGACTTCGTCTCAGCGCAGTGATAGGAGAGCTAGCGCACCGCGGTCGAGGCACCTTGTAGTTGTGGGTGGTGTTGGGGTCAAGGGGAATAATTTTATTTTATCTTCCACGCCGTAATCTCCCACAAATATCGATTATCGATGTTGCACTCTGAGATTACTCGACAATTCGGTTCGTCGTCGTTGCCTTCGACCATCAGATAATATTTCAACGAATCGCCTCGCCAAACTCGGCCATAAACACTTCAACATAGTAGTTGGGTAATAAAATCCTCACATAAAAATTATTGGGAACAGAATTTGAATAATAACAAAAATCAAAATTCGTCATCCTGATAAAATCTATTTCAATTCAAAATTTGTCAAAACATTTCAAATTGTGATACCACACTTCCGAAAAATTAAAGAGTGTATGTGATTTTCTTTTATTTGTTTCTTTACATGACTTCGATTTTTTCTGTGGTTCTCTGTATATAATCGATCTTGAGCGTGATCTGTGTGGTGTTTGTGATCATTTTTTTTTGTTTTTGATTTTTATCAACGTGAGTGAGCATTCGTCGCTTTTTTTGACAGAAAATATCAACTCTGAAAGAATTTTCTCTAATAAACTCCATTCCTATAGCTGACGTTGACAGAAGAGAATCCCATTATAGGGGAATTTTGACCTGTTTTTTCCGATACTATGTTTGACAATTATTTCACGGTAACCAGTGAGGTGTGAACTCTTGCAGCAGTGTATGACAGATTTATTCGACTGGAAGTTGATCTGATCTATTATCTGTTCAAAACACAATAAAACCAATAACAACAAAAAAAGAAAAAAACCAAAAATTGATAAAAGGTATTTATTCATCTAATCATCATCGAAAGTGACAATGGTCTTATTCTGAGTTAATCACGTCTGGAAGTTTTTCTACCACGACCAAGTGTCCCCGGATCGTCATCAGCGACACTACAGTGATTTTCCTCATTCCGCTCTTCAGCTCTTTATCACGCGTGGCTACAATACGACAACAACTCTCTGTTATTCGTCTGACAAGACATTCGTTTGCATAGTTGTTTCTGGGTTGGTATGTCTATCGAGTGATTCGAGGTTCTCGCGCTAGTCTGCTAAAATTTACCAAAATTTATTTAACTCACATAACATCTATTTTATGCGAACCTAGACAATAATTTGAGAAAATCATTTGTTATCTTTTTATTCTCAATATTCAAGAAGAAAGGACATATTAATCGACAAATTCACTTGAAATAATATTTCAGCACAAAGAATTGATGATTTGAACATGTTCAATCTCAAAAAAACAGAAATTAAGAGTTAATTGTTAGTATGATTAATAAAAATTTAGTTGGAAAAAAATCAATCAAAACCAACGATTAATTACAAGTATGAATTATAAATATCTAATTACCGTGTACTAGAGTCTTGACAATGAATGCAATAAATTTTACTATTAACGGGTTATATTTTTTATTGTTTGTTGACTAATAATTTGTTTGTTTTGTCATTAACGAAAAATTAATTTAACCCAACTACCCCATATCAGTTGGGTTGAGTTAGTCTGATATAGTTAATTTATTATATTAATTTGTTAAACGGAATAAAAATATCAGGTTCTTAAATACTGAACCTTGTATTTTTATACAAATCATTGCTTTAAACAAAATCCAAATTAAAATATTATTTCATCATAAAAAACACTTTCTTTAAAAATAAATTAACTTTAATTACAAAAACTCTTCACAAATAATCATCAGCAATAATTTATTTCTTTTTAACATAATAATTTTTTTCTTTCTTTTTTAAAAAAAACATTTAACTTTTATTAAAATGGTAATAAAGCTGCTTTCGATAAATAACAGGAGATCCAAAAATATAGTATACTAAACAAGTACTTATAACAAACACTAAATGCTTTACATCATCTCTATTTTTCATTCAGTTCTTTTATTATTGATTATATTTTGAATTATTCGATATGAAAGAATTGCGAAAATCACACGCTGACCGCTTCTTCTTTGTCGACAGAGTCTCAGTTTTCGATCACCTCTTTTACCGTGGAGTAGATTCAAAAATATCGCAAAACAAGCATAAACCAATTCCATTGTCCTGATGTTCGATGGAGGTCCAATTAACAAACGATAAACTTTTCTGTTTTTATTGACTGCGGAAATCATTGGCTTCTTTAATGCTACTCAACTCTTAAGTCAAAGAATAGGTTCTTTACAAAGGTTCTTTTGCGGAGTGGATTAAAAACACGGCCATTCCATTAGTTTTATTAAGAAAATACAAATAATTAAATGGTCATGTTTTAATAAACTGTTGGTTATGTCACAAAATTAAATAAACCTATTTGTACTGTGTGTTTCTACGATTTAATGGAATAAAACTTCGTGTAGATTTTTATCGATTTTTATATTTGTCTTTCTTTTTCTAGCTGTCTCTGGTAACTCTCAACGGATATCGACGTGCAAAATACCATCGGTAAATCAATCGATAAATTCGATAATGATTTCGATCGGTCATTCTCAACTTTGGATGGTGATAATGAGCACCGGAAATCGATAATCACTGAGGATGACACGAGCTTAGTTTCTGTTAATTATGATGGGGACTCACAGTTCAACTCAAATCCAGAGCGATGGGTCTCCCCAGTTGCCTGGAGCATGGCTATCCCTTACAGCCATCTGTACCACATCCTCCGATGTCATATTGTAAATGCACAAATTCATTTAACTGCTAGCAACTTTTAGAAATTAATTCGTTGCTCAAAAGTTCAAAAGATATAAAAAATATCATTTACAGTAAATTTGTAATTCGAAGAAAGTGAATTTAAGAAAGATTTTTTTATTGTATTAGTATTTATTTATCACAAAATGTTATGAAAAATGTTGATGAAGCGATTTCGAAGAAAATTTTTTGAAATTATAAGTTTATCCTAACCTATTGTTCTTGTCTAAGAATATGCAAATGTAGTTCTAGTTAATAAGAAATCATAAATCTTCTAAGGGAATTGTAAAAAATAATTTATTCATTTTTATCTTTATACAAATAATTTTTATTGTGAAATAAATTAAGCGACTTGATTAAAAATTCAAATTTTAAAGTAGACTCAAATAGTTCATCGAAGTAAGCAGTAAAGCCATGTATACAATATTCACTTAATTATAAATCGAAGTATTCCACCACAATATATCTAGCAGGCAAAATATAACAATTGTTTAATAAGTAAATAATGTATTGTTTTGAAATCAAATATACAATGTTAAATAAAAATTCAATTAGAAATTTTGAAACAAATATTAAATAATTTTTACCGAATTATAAATAATATTTAAAATTTAAGTTCAAAATAATTTTAAAGTAAAGATCATTAGATATTTTATTAAGATCACTCTTAATATCCTGTTGTCAATAAAAATGACGAAATTGTAAATAAATAATAAAATTTTTCGTAATTAAATTATATATAATCACAATGTCAATCTTCAGGTAAGATATTTCGCGTCGAATATTTAAGATACATTATCAATATTCAAACTTCTTTATTAATTATTACTTAAATATATTAACGGGTTATATTTTGTCTTCATATTTTTTGTCTATAATACGTGTTTTTGTTTAAATATAATCATTTAAAAAACCTTCTCATATTATTAAATCTTTATAATTAATTATACTCTTTAAAAATGGCAAATAATCATTATATATAATCATATAATAATACTGATTATATATAATTTTCACAGTATTCCGAATAAACATTTATTTCAATAATTTATTTATAGTTTCTTTATAAAATATAGTTTCCTTGATTTATATCAGAGGTAGCCAATCTTTTCATACCTACCACAAACTTTTTCACTTCGATTGTGAGTAAAATATTCTTACCGCCCACCTGTTCTACAGTATTGATGATGAATAGAGTAGGAAGGTTTAAACAATTTACGTGGTGCGCTCAATAAGTAGTGAGCCTAACATAAAAAATAATAATCCGATTCCAATGAAATTTATTTTTCATAAGAAGCAAGTTATAAAGGTATCATTTCTCAAAGAAATCTCCATTCACACCTACACATTTTTTCCAGCGCACAGCAAGGTCCACATAGGCTTTTTCAAAGAATTTCGGTGGCTGTTGAACCAAGAAATTTGAGACTGCATCCTTCAAGTTTTCTTTCGCAGCAAAATGTTGAACCCTGAGAGCTAGCTTGAGGTGGTTGAAGAGATGATAATCGGATGGCGCCAGATCCGTGCTGAATGGAGGGTGTGAGAGCAGTGTGAGGCCACAACCATCAATTGATGACATTGACAGCCCACATGTGTGGATGGGTGCATTGTCGTGCAAATAATATAACTCACAAACTCCGTTCTTCCTTCTCAGCTTTCTGGCCTGTAGCACGAGCCGGGAGTATTATTCACTGATGATACGAACACCAGCTCCCGTAAAATCAGCAAGGATCATTCCATTTGCTTCCCAAAAAGTGGTGAGCATGAGAGCTTTTTTGTGAGAGGTTGATGATCGCATCTTCTTTGAATACCCTTCCCCTGGCAGCTTCAACTCTTGAGACTCACGTCTTGATTCTGGAAAATAAAAGGCAAGTCGTGTTTCATTCATTGTCATAATTGTTATTTTTTATAAGTCGTAAGTCGGGTTATCAATTTCTATTAATAAATCATACAACATTCTTTATATATGGGGATTAGCAATGATGTAATGATTCAAGATTCGAGATTATTATGTCATATGTCAATCAAACTCACAAACACACATAAAACACCAAACATCATATTTTAAATTGTTGATTATGTAACTACACCTCACAATAATATTCTGTTAGAAGCGGTCTCCAATACGTTCATAGAGGTTTAAGTTTTCCTGGCAGCACATCAATCGCCGATCCTTCATGTCTGATGTTTAAATTTACTTCAATCATATTTTCAACAATATATTGTTTTTAAAAACAATTGTATTTGAACAAAAGGGAAAAATCTTTTCATATCGGAAAAAAATCTTACCGCCCACCAAAAACTTCCTATCATACACTGATGGGCGATAGGGATCAGGTTGACTGATTTATATCAATAATAACATTTTAATAATTGATTTAAATCATTTTTGCTATAGTAATTTTTTGTGAAAAATCCTGGTTTTAAAACACAAATTTTATTGAAATTATTTAAATGTGAATATTCAAAAATTATTTGCAAATTAAAGAAACGAAATAGCAATAAACCTTTTCATAAATTTTAAAACAATCATATTAACTTAATTCCTAACATCAGGTGCCATGATATTATTTGAAAATGTATAACATTTTCAAAAATTAAATATACATTATTGGAAACAATACGTTTGTTAAGAATAACGCAAATAAAAAAAATCACAAATATTTATTATTATTAACATTTTACATTTGCCGAGACGGGAATTTTTCTGACTGCTTGTTGGCGGTTTATTTCTAGAGCGGCACGGGTAGCCAGTCAGTGCTCACTGCATGTGAGCTCAAAACTTGAGTTTATTCAAGTATATCTAACACATATAGGGATGTGTTGTGAAGCTCAAGCATGAACTCACAATTGTTTTAAAGAGTCATCCTCGTCCAACATAGCCCCTTCCTAGAGTAGAAGAGTATCTTTTGGATTGTTTTTAGGATCACAAAACTCGAACAAGTCGTGGGCACCACGTACATCACAAAAGGCTTTCCACATTCTTGCAGACCATCATATGTTTGATCGGGCAGTGGCAATTGCAATGGCCTTTTAAAATGGGGTTTATACCGATATCGAAAAGAAGCATTGAGAGGGGGAACCATGCCGAACACCAACATTCACTACAAGATGGTCAGTACTTTGACCTTCCCAGACGATTGTAGTGGGACAGTCGCGATACAGTTCCAGAATGATTTTAATAGAGTTGAGATGAAGGCCCATTTTTTCAAGGACGAAAAGGATATATTCAAGAGAAATAGCATCGAAAGCCATCGCGATATCCATGAAAGAAAAATGAAGCTCAGTTTTCATACCATTCTCATAATAATCGATGATAGCACGAAGAAGAAAAAGTGTGATCAGTACAATCGTCCGCCGGACCAAGACTTTCTAAAGAGGTCGGAGGAAGTTGTTCTTTCGTGTCCAATCTTTAAGCTGCCAGCAGAGGAGAGTTGTAAACAACTTGTACAAACATTCCTTAAGAGCAAATCCCCGCCAGGAGGATGGAAGATGGTACTCACCATCCTTATCAGTTTTTGGTATCATAAGAGTACTAAATGTTTTCCAGTCAGTCGTTGTGTAACTGGAACGGCGTTCTGCCACAATAGATTCGACTCGGAGAGTAATTTCTTGGAAAGTTGTTTGTATGGCAATATTGTTCTGAACAATAGTCTCGGTTGATTTATAGCTTAGACCAATCTCAAAAATACACTGCTTAACCATATTGTTCCTTGACGCTCGGACATTACAGCGGTTAGTAACCGTTTGGCAGAAGTGTCCAAAGAATTTCCCTTTTCTTTCACACTTAGTGATGAATCTAGAAGTATTGATTGACGATTGTAGGGACAAGGAGTTGATAGACTGAAATATGAGTCAGATTCTGAAAGAGTTCCGAAATGTGACCCAATGTTATTGATTGGAGGCAATGATTATCTTGTGGCACACAATCGACACATCAGCATGCAATAGCCCTGGGGGTCAAACTAGTTCGGCAATATTTTGGCTATGTGGGCCTCCCATCTCTTTCAATGGTATTGAGCCTAAGGCTCTTTAGAGGGTCCACCCAAACTAAAGTCCTTAAGGGCCCCCCGATAGGCCTCCTACGGGGTCAGTGTCCTTCTGC
>MQRK01068713.1:0-13207 GCA_001938485.1 Girardia tigrina
AGACAATCGATCTTTTACCAATAAAATGGAAATCATTATTCAATATTGATTGGCAATAACAATAGTAATAAGGCAAAATGATCATTGAGCATTTATATATTTCAGTAAATACATTTCACTTTATTCTCGCTGTCTCATTTGTACAAAAATACCAAAAAATCTCTTCTGATTGATAGACAATGTTAAAAAACGGTCCCGATTACAATCGATCGATCGGGTCGGCGCTCGATTGGCCGATTGCATCGTCCGTTTCATCGGGCAACAAGAGCATATTGGACAGATTGATAATCTCAAAGTTCTCTGATTCGATAATCGATTGATCGGGTTTTGTATCGATCGACGGCGGAGGAGGCGGAAGATTCTCTTTATCGATCCGTTCGGTTTTCCTCGGGCGGCCGATTGGTCGTCGTGGCACTGGCTCGGTCGCCGGCGCCGTCCGATGATCGAGTTGCGATGTCACCGAGTTCCAATTCAAATTTTTATCTTTTTTCGATTTTTTTCGATCGATTTTCGGTGTTTTTCTGTCGCCATGATCGATGAGCTTCTCGGATTTTCGTTTCCGTGGTTTTGGCGGCTGTGGAGTGAGAAATGGATCGGTGTTAATCGATTGTTTCGGGATTTTCTTCGGTTCTTTTGGCAGTTTTTTCGGTTTTTTGTCTGATATCGATAGATTTGAGGTTTTTTTGTGCTTCAGTATGAACTGGATGAACTTGTAGCGATCGTCGGGCGGTGCGATTTCATTGGGAGTGTTCCGATGTCGCTTGTATTTGCTAATCAATTCGATTTTTTCCGTTAACGATAACGATTGATAAATGAGATTTAATTCGATCATTTTTTCAGGTTTTTTAATGATTATAATTAACTTGTTTTAGAGAATTCTTTAGAGAGAAAAATATCACTCATAAAAAAACGAAATTAATTTCTAAAATTGAAAAAATTTATATATATATATATATATATCTACAAAAACAATTTTAATATTTTGGAATTGTTTTTTTTATTTTCAATTTTTTTATTGAGAAAAAAAACGTGAATAAAAATATACGTTGAAAGATACGATTAAGAATAATTACACTTACATTAATTTTAAAAAAATAAGTGGAATTCAATTTCGAATTTACCACTCGGATTAAACAATAAAAAAACAAAAGATTTTAATTAATTCGATCGTTGAATATTTTTTATTAACATAAATAATCATTTTTTTGATAAAAAGTAATTTAGAAAAATCGTGATTAATTAATTTTTAATGTCGAGAATTTTTAGTTTTTTTTTGATAAACATCATTTCACGAAGTTTTCGTGAAATTAAAATGCGGAGTTTTAAAAAAGTTTTCATTATTAAAAAAACTTTTATTTATAAAAAGTTTAAATAATTATAAAAACAGATTTATGTTGATTTTAAAGAAAAAATAAAATGTTTTATATTGAACTTGGTAAATAAAAAGGTTTTTGAAGAATTGAATATGTGAGAAACATTGTGAATGTTTAGATTTTTGTATTTTGTTATTGTTTTTTTTTCAAGTGAAGCCACTTCAAACCTGATTGATGATTTATAATTTTAATTATTTTTAAAAAGCTAATAACTTTAAAATTTAATAAAATATGACGAGGAATAATTTCAGGCAACATGGTAAGGAAAGAACTCTTATTTAAAGAATTTATTCAAAATCAACAATGAATCAATAATGTAAAAAACGGCAAAATGTTATTCATAATTTATCGCCTTATAGAATTGAGAATAAAAAATTTAGTTAATTTTAGTCGACTTATACGGGATACTTAATATTCCAAGGGTGATTTTGACGGATCCAATTATTTATGATTTCCACATGTTTTTCTTTATGCTTTTTGGTTAAATAAATTTTGTTGTTACGTTTTTATACTTGAAACCCATTCTTTTCATGTGCCGTTGAATTGTCCAAACAGAAACATTTAGATCACATTCATTTTTTTAATTTTGTTGAATTTTCCCGTTCGCCGTTATTGTTTAATTGACTAATTTTTCGTTTAATAAGTACTTTACTTCTTTTATTAATAATAAATTTTTGTCCACGTTTCTTAGGGCATTATTTTATTATCATAATAACATAAATTAATTGCAGAATTCCTTGAAATTTTCAAGCGTTTGGCTATTTCTGCATAACTTAATCATTCATATTTCCAAGCTCTAGCTAAACTTTTCTCTTCAATTGATCTCATAAATTTTCTAAAATAAATTTATACCATATAATAATAAATAAAATAATATAAACAATTAATTAAATAAACTATCATTACAAAATTTTAAAAAGATGTTTTCAAAAATATGCTCATTTATAAAATGCACCATTTCATATTAACTCGATTGCATAATTTAAACAAGGATTATTAAAATATAACATACTTGACTTTAATTATTACAAATAAATAATATTATTAATACCATAATTACGCGATTAAAGGCAAGTGTCCTTTGAAGTTACCAAAATGGAATGTGTTTTAAAAATTATGCTCAGCAGTATATCAACAGTATCTCATGATTTGGCTAGCGTCGCAATCCCTTTCTCGAAATCAGTGGATATACTAAAAGATCTAAATAAATATATAAATAATTAAATGTGTTAAAGATTATTTATCTATTCTTGCTTTCAAGAGTACTTCAATAATTTGTCTGTATTTTTTCTGAGCAATGCTCCTCCTGGAAGTTTATGACTGTTTCAAGGACAGAATTCGAAGCTCAAGATCTGATTTTTTAAATACCAACTTTAAAGCATCGCATTCATTAATTTATTTATCTGAAGACTTACCAATACTCTTTCTTTCATTTTCCTTCCAAAAGTATAGGGAATAGGTTCTTCGATATCATTAGAAATTTTCATACACTTTCTAGTGCACGGAATCCCAAAATGGTCGCTACCGACTCCTTGGGCATGTTAGCACTTTATGCAGCTATAATAACCACAGGTGCATTTAGGGTCCTTAAATAACTGTTGTGGACTTTAAAAGCATAAACGAAAAAAGAGAAGGCTTATAAAATTGATTTATAAAATCAACTCATAACGCTTAATTGTTCTCTAAACTAATTACCAGACGTTGACTCGTTACCAGCATATTCTCTTACTTGCTTTGAGGTATGTACAATTACACATTACTACTCTTTATGTGATATCGCTAAATTACTGTTACAAAACTCGCGAGCAATACCAATATTACTATTGAAAACTGAAGTCGTGCGGTTAGTCGATCGCATAGTTAAAGCCTTGAACGGTAGCTACCATACTACTAACAATTTATAGTGCATGCTATTATTCAGGAGATTTCTTGTAAATTTTACAAGAAAATCATACAATACTAACTTCGATTGTTGTGATATTGCGACAAGTTAAAGTTAAATAAGAAAGTAATACGACTATAATTCACGATTATTATTTATTTTTTTTGAATTAATTATGTGGGCTTTAAAATAAATAATACCGAGTTTATTTATTTCTTTACAATTTATTTAAGCTTGTTTTTAGCAAAAAAAATCAAAAAAATTATTCTAATTATTTGGCCCCGAAATTTCACCGATTTACCTTTTAAGCGGGAAAATAGAAATTAAAGACTAGATAGCTATTTCCCAATAAGCCTACCCCAACTGTGATGGATAACTGTGTATTACAAGTAATACTCAGCATTGGAGATCAGTGTACTGAATCATAGTATCTATATAGAGTAGAAACTATTTGACAAATACAAAGTTTTCCGATCCTCTCATACGACTTCGGATGTGACAGCGTGAGCTTTCAATGCACGGGCACACTTTGGCCTAAGTCTGAGAAATGATCAGTAAAATTTCTTTTTTCTCTGATTCTAAAGACTTTTAGTCGTATAAACACACATAGTACAACGAGGAAATGGACAGTAGAAACACTTCCATATACGTTATATCATCCAGCCGAACATTAAGCATTAAACTAGGGATTACTCATGAACAGTCCTCATCAGTTACACCGACAGATACAGGTGTATCATGTTCCGCGTTGAAGTTCAAAGGTCCAGTACATCTTTTAAAGACAGTAGATTTTAAAAGAACTGGGATTACATTTATCCAGTAATTCCAATATTTTATCGAATTCTAAAATATGATTTTAGTAAATACATTAATAATTGTTTAAACTAATTTCTTGTAATATTAGTGATAATTATTCATGTGCTATTTAGGGGAAATGTAGGTTGACCATTTCCATAAGATATTGTACTACGTGAATTGTTTTTAGTTTTCTTAAGAGATATGGAAACTAAAGACAATTTTTACGATTTTATTGAAAACATACACGTAAATGCAGAAAAGATCAGTCCTAATGACCAACAGGACAAACCTTTACTGTCTGTACGTAGAAATTCTTGTTGATGGGAAAAGGTGCATTGATACATATGATTCACAATCAACCCACATAGCTTTACTGTTAAAGATGCTGAATTTACCATTGGGTTTCTAAAGGTACAGAGAAAGCGAAGAATAATGTAAATGTAAAATTGAAAAATGATCATTATTCAAAATTTGAGACATTTAACTGGACAAAGGTAAAGAAATAGTTTTCAATATATTTTAATGATAATTATTGGCTTTTTTAAAAGAACTGAGATTTTTCTTTGTCATATTTTTGAATAAGTTAAACTTTTTGTCAATAAAATATGAGTCAATGATTTGAAGAAAGTTAATTGATTATTTTTTGTATTGCTTGTTTTAAATAAGGGGTCGTTCGTAAAATAAATAACGTGAAAATTTGAATTTTTATACCCTCCTCCCCCCTTGTCACAAAGTGTCACACTTTCATAAGACCCCTCCTAGTTGTCACGTCACAAATCACAAAAACAAAAAAAATATACAAACTACATTATTTTATTTATTTCTCATCAATTTTTCCCAAATTTGAGCTAAATGCTCTTCAATTGTAAAAAGTGGCATATTTTCCTGTAATTCATATTCTTTGGGCATTGACAAATCAATAATTTCTTCGTTAAAAAGATTTTCTTAGATCCATTCGAAGCATTCAGCTCCAGCATTATCTTCAATTATTGCAAGTACTTGATTTTCCTCTTTCCGTAGTATCTTTTTAGTTTTAGGACCTCGAATATTTTTCTCCTTAGGATGCACTTTCTTGTGATTATTTAACAATGTAAACAATGCAAAATATAAATGACATTTACCACATATGCGATAGGATAAATTATTCATCAGACTTGGACAAAATTTATCATAAGGCATGCTTGAATGGGACAGATGCAAGGATCGAAATAAATTTGTGTATTGCAAAACATTGTTGTTCAATGTGCCAACATTAATCATCGGTCCGTAGCTCATCGGTTGGGGTGCTGGCAGGAATCTCTCTGGAAATATTTGAAAAAATTTTCCTCGTGATTCATTACATCATTCTCTATCAAAGCATTTTGATACTTGTAACATGTATTGGCTTGAGCGTACATGTTTCGCAATCCAAAATTCGTCCTTTTTAATAATTTCGAAATCTTTTTCATCAATAAATTCTTCGTGCGTTCCATAATTCATTTAAAATGAATATGCATAGAATTTATTCCATTACAGATATATGTTACAGATTAAAGATTTATAATTTTTAAAAGTTTTAAAATATATTTTAATTTATGATTTTAAATCAAATTTTTGAAAAGTTTTTCAGTTTTAAATTTGAAGGGAATAATAGTAACTTTAGCAGTAATACATCATGTAATAAAATTTTCATAATTCATTTAATTCTAATGTTAAATCAAGCATTATATTATTTATTGTTTTTTTGAAAAAAGATTTCAATAATAATCATTTTTTGTGACGTAACAAAGTGTCACACTTCCAAGGGACATATCTGTATCGTTGGCGCCGTGACTAGATGCACATTCTTAATGTGTTTTATAAGTTCCTTTCGCTCAGCAAATTCTTTTAAGCAAGAAGGGAATGTGCAAGCTACTAGTTTGATACATGACTGAGGCATTTTGACATTCTTTCTCGTGCTCGACCACTTCTTTCAATCACTCAGATATGGTTCCTTTGATCAAGTGTTTCAATTTCTCATCGTTACCAAGAAACTCTTTTTCGTTTACACTCGTCCTGTATTCTTCCAAATCTGCCAGATGGTTGAATAACTAGAGTACATCGCTAGCTATGCGCTCTATCATTAGTTCCTTTTTACGGCAAACGATTCTGTGATTTTCTGAGGCAATCTAAGAGTTTAGAACTCTTCAAACCTCAATTACACCCTTCTGTGAATTGTATTTATAGAATACTACGCGCCTTTTTGGCCAGAATCACTCAATCTCAATCAGTTTTCTCTTCAATACTATTGCGACGCTGCTACTCTGAATTGCAAGTTGCAATTCTTTAAGCTTCCCTATTTCATTTCGTATTCGTTGACTAATATCCTGGTTGACAGTACCACTAGTGATCAATATACTTCCGATATAACAAAATTCATTTACCCATTCTTCTAAACACATTTGATTTGCGATATTTCAGAGCCTGATGCATGCGTAAGGCACATAACTTTTATATTAGTAGCCCTTATTATCAGTCAAAACTCCAGAAATTCGGTCCTTAGTATATCCAGGTTTTTACAGACTCGATCAATATCAGAGTCGATAATACAGAGGTCATCTATATATGTAAGTCTGTTGGTTTAAAATTCAATGCCTTGCTCATCAATCAGGGTTAAACCTCTTCCGAATCTTTTCAGTATAGCCATTTTGATTACTTCATCGAAGACCAAGTTGGATAAATTAGGTCCTATAACACATCATTACCTAAGAACTCTTTCCACAATTAAATCACTGTTTCCTACAGTCGCAATGTAATTCTCATGGAATTTAGTAATAAAACATTATAATCTTGTCAGTTAAGTCGAATCTTTTCAGACAAGCCCACAGAACTTCGCGTGTAACACTGTCAAATGCCTTTTCCAAATCATAGAAGGTCACATACCTTCTCATTCCTGTATCTACCTTCTTCTTGTATACGTCTGAGCATATTAATGGTCTGTGTCGTACCTCTTTTCGGCCTAAAACCAAATTTTAAAATTAATTTTCAAAATGTACGAGTCGATCATTATTCTACTCGAAGGTCCTCATCACCTATCACTGCTTGCAGATGGTATGGGGGTTGAGAGGTAAGTTTTGGCCTTAAGTATAAGGGGTAAGTGCTAAAATGCACACGCAGAGATTACAATAATATAACAGTATCTTATGGTTGGTTACCGATAACCTGGGGGCTCAAAGCCAAATAACTCAGTTCCCAAAATATGCTCACAAGTTTTTGAAAACCACAGAACCACAACAACTAACACTTCATTCTACAGGGTATTGAATTATATCTGCCAACTCAGCGAGCGGGTGAGCTTTGAAAAGCTTTTGATAGAGACCAACCATGAGCTCATTGAACACATAAGGTACCGGTGTAAACAGCGTGTGTAGCTTTGTGTCCGGATTCCCGAAGGTAAGCAGTTCAAGGTAGTCCATATCACATGTCTTGAAATTACGGGTGTTTAAGGAATATTTAATCGCATTGCTGAGATTGAAGATTATTTCTCGCTTCCATTTCCTAATGTAATTTCTTAACCTGTTCCGCGCTGCTCTCCAGTGTTGGAAAATTTCAGGGGAAGGGTGTAATGTCCATTTCAGTCTTTGATGATTTGTTTCGTTGATGAGCTAATATCGTTCAATTTTATGTTCATGTAATCAATTTGTTTTCAGAGGGGGCATTTTTACCCTCAAGTATCTGTTCAGTAATGTAGTAATTACCTTCTCGGTATTATCCCATACGGGTTCTATAAAGCTCTATTAGTTGAGGCAAAAATAGTTATGTTTTTAGAGATGAAAGGTCAAAACACGGATGAAATGAGAGATAAAGGTTGGCTAAAAGACCTGGCTTTCCCTGTAAATTTTACTGAACTTAATCTGAAATTACAGGCTAAAAAACTAATCTATCATCTGTAAGATGATATCAGCTGCTTCATTGCTAAACTAAGCTTATGGAAGTCTTAATTGTCAAATGAAAATTTAGTTCATGTTTCTACATGCAAAGAATTGAAAAACACAAGTAATGCAGAGGCTGTATTTAGCTTTGCGACGTATGATAATCATCTAAAGCTGTTGTCAAAGGAATTCCTGGAAAGATCTTGTGATTTCTCACCCTGTAAACATCAGCTTGCATTATTCTCATCACTTTTCATAGTTTATGTTGTAAAGGCGGAAGAAAACGTACAAATGAAACTTTCACAAATACAATCATATTCTACACTCAGAGCAAAGTATCTTGAAAAGGGGGTAATCGGAATTCAAAATTTATTATAATCATTCTCAATAAATTCGCGTTCAAATCAGATGTCATAACATTCGACCAATCATTAATTTTTCACACAATTTATTTGCATTTATTGGGAAGAAAATTTGAAAATAAAATTTAGATTTCCAAGAACAACACACAAGCCGTGAACCCGGAGCGTGACAACCACGCTCTGCTACCAAAAATGATAACAGAGTGGCAGTTTGAGCGCGGCAGCCACGCCCAGAGTTCAACAGCTCGTATCTTGTTCTCGTTTTAGATTCGTGATTTCCGCGTAATAAATATATTCTATTTAGATATTTAATTTTATAAGCGAACAACACATATACTGTTTCCAATGAACAAGAACTGCAGTCAACATAATCCCCAAGAAACAAATATCTATCAGTTGATGATTTTCTACAATTTTGAAATATTCCCATTAAATCATACTATTGACCATGAATGTATCCACAATTTTTAATAGGTGCTGAAATTTCATCAGTTTCTTTGATATGCAATCTCTGATCGGGAATTCTTACATGATTATCTTCAAATGTCTTTATAAAATAATCCACATTAAAAATATAGTCAAATGGTAAAGTTATCTGTTCTTTTATATTAGTCATTCAATTTCAATTAAGGAAGATTATATTTAACCGTATTTAAAAATGGATAATCCTTATCAATCTTTATTGGTTATCACAATTCTATATAAACAGATGCATTAAAACAATCCTAGAATAATGAATTTTCAATTAATAATTACAATTCATAACTTACATTTTTATATATACAACTTCAAACTTTTTAATTTAATTTACAGTTTTCTAAAAATTTTATAAATTTACATTTATAAAAAAACTAAATTAACTAATACACAAACAATGCCTATTCATAAATAATAATTAAAAATTTTAATTTATAACTAATTCTTTTTTAAATTTACATTTTTCCATTTACAAATTCAAAAACTTTTTAATTTAATTAATTTACAATTTTTTCTAAAATTTTATAAATTTACATTTACAAAAAACTCAATTTATCAATACACAAATTTCTCAAACTTTTTAATTTTTTTTAATTTGACCTTTTATATTTTCAAACAGGAGTACTTGTTTTATTTCATACCTACCTGAAAAGTTTAACAACTTCCGAAAGTTTGCCACAAAAATTATGGCAATGTTCAACATATGTTTGCATACAGTTATTTTATTTTATGATACAAACAAAATATTATAATAGATCAAGCAAACTGATCACTTTAGGTCAATTGATCTAAAACAAATTGGTCTAAACAAATAAATTAACCTAACAAGAAATTTGTCTAAAATTAAAGTCGATTAAAATAAATCTGTTTAAAATAAATTTGTCTAAAATTATGAAAAGCATAACGGTCTCCCACTGTCGAGATCAAGATATGAAACTGCCACGGAAGTGTCTTGGAAGGAGTGTTTTTCGGGCATCGTGGCTTTCTTTACCAAGTACCTGGTAATCATCCGAATATATTGGAATTTTATCACTGCAATAACAAATGAACAGTCAATAAACGAACTAAAAAGGGAACAATTTATTAGTAGACAGCAACCAGCAAGGAAAAAAATAAATTAATTGTACAGTGAGACTAAAAACAGTGATACAAACTTAAGATGATGAAATGACTGACGTACAAAGTTCAGATTTTCTCCGCGGTGTAGCTCATAATGTCAAACATCAATACAGTCTGTTCTTTATCGTATTTTTCACAATTTTAATTTCACTTATTGCTATGGTAATTGTTTTCTTTAGACAAATTGTTTTTTGATCAATTTTTAAGACCTATTGGTCGACTCCCATCACTACTTATCACCAGGAACTATTTTTTGTTTCAGCCTGATATATGAACAATTGTTAAAGCAAAAATGTGTCAAGTATCAAGACAAAAGACAAAAATGATTTTGTAAAATTGTTGTAACTAATTTTTAATTTTGAATTACTATTTTAAATGTGTTAGTTGTTGTTGGACACTGCAAATATATGTTGCTGTTACTTTATACATTTTACAATTACAGTGTTTATTGTTTAGAATTTTATTTTTTGCAAACTATTTCATATCTTATTTTCATCACTGCAGTTAAAATACAAATGTAAAATTAGCTGATGTGTTGCGGCCCTCGCAACCAACTCTTGTTACTCATATGGCTCTCGGCAGGCGCGTAGCTAGGGGGGTGATTGGGTTGATTTCCACCCCCCCTGATAAAATGCCCTAAAAATTGTTTAAAAAAATTATTACGAAAAACAAAACTTAGAGGAACGGGACCTCTCGTTTTCCCCCAATTAAAATCCAATTGGGCATTCCCATTTTAATCCACGTTTTCGGCCCTACTGGCGAGGCTGAAAACAAAGATTAATATAGAAACCCTTGATTGGATTTTAATCGGGGAGAAAAAAGGAGGTCCGAGGAACGTTTAAGGAGCTTAAGGATCATTTAAGTTTAGAGGGTTAAAATCGGGAGACACCCCCACCCCTGAAAAAATTAAAACATAATTAGCCATCCCAATTATATTTAAGATTGCTAGATCTTTCAGGAATTTTTTCCACCCCCCCCTCTGCAATCCTGGCTACGTCGCTGGCTCTCGGGATGCCTAAGTTTGACATTTCTGCTATATTTTACAGTCGAAGAACTGTCTAAATAAGTAATTTTGTTAATGACTTTTAACTCAGAATTCAACAGACAGTTTCTATGTTAACCGGCCAAATTCACGTTCTCTCATCAGAAGATTGTCCCAACGACAAAATACTTTACTTTGCTCGTACCTTAACCAGTTCACTCACAAAGCAAAGAAATGTTATATCGACTGTGATTCATCTAAATCTGATTCCTATTCCACTCTTCATTATCCAATATGTCTCCCTCAATCAATTCGGTTCAAAGGCCATCAGATCTTTACAAAGGTGCCCATTTTCAAAAAACGAACAGGCTCAAGTCAGTCTAGATGATCTTCCATAAAGTTTATTCATGCTCAATGCTTAATTACCTTCCGATTCCTGCCTCAAAACCAAAAGATATGTTTCAAATGTAATATTTAATTTTTTAATGTAATTTAAAATAGTAATTGGTTATAACTGATTAGTAACTGATTATAAAATGTTTAGATTTGATTTAAACTAATAAGAGTTTGGATAATTTATTAATACAAAAAATATTTTCCTATTAGTTTTCATTTATTTGGATGATCTTCAGAAAAATATTAACCAAAAAATAATGTGAGTGGTTTGAATAATTGTTGTAATGATAATTCTACTTGTACTACTAATTATTATTTAGTTAACCCCAAAACAAGCCTACACTTAAAAGAAAATTATACTTTAGTGAGCTCTGTTTCAAAGTTAATAAATAACACTGTGTAACAAAATTTTTCGAAAGTTTCTCCCGCAAACGGTTTTCAGAATTTTTTTGATACTTTTCAACATGCTGGTTTTAAATTTTTTATCAGTTTTCTTTTTCCGTCTCCGAATTAATCTAGGAATTAAAAAAAATAATTTAGCAAAAAACCCTCATTTTTAAATTTTTTTCGTTTCAGATTTGTTGTAATGACCAGAAAATGTTCCACAAGAAGTTATAGTTCAAAATACTAATAAAAAAGAAGCTCAAACTGACAAGAATAGCATAAAAGTGGATTGTAAAGTCATGTGTGAACAATCAAAAGTGAAGGTTTGAACGAGACGGCCTTTTATGTTGTGTGCTATCGTATCTAATCAAAAACCAAAGGTAATCTCCCATCAATGCTATATCCCACGCTCTTTGATACCTTTTCTCCATTTTTTGCATATCCTGGTGGAAGCGTTCCACTTGTTCCTCGCTAAAGTCACCAAGGTTTTCCCGAAACCAATGTAGATGCGAATGCAAATAATGAAGTTTCACCGACATTCTGCAGTCTAGTTTTTCGAAATGTTTGAGCAAATAACTGATCAGTAGTTGGAAATTATCACGCTTCTTATTTCCCAAGAATCCTTCCACAACTTTCCTAAAGGCTCTCCAGGCATTCCTTTCTTTAGGAGTCATTTTCTTTTCCAAGTCATCTGACGCCAACATAAGTCTAATTTGAGGGCCTGTGAATATACCAGGTTGGACTTTAGCTTCAGACAACTTTGGAAACATTTTGTTAATATATTTGAAAGTCCGTCCGCTGGGATTTAAAGCTTTTACAAATTGTTTCGCAAGTCCAAGGTTTATATGTAATGGTGGCAGCAAGATTTTTTCTTTTCCGACTAAAGGAGGGTGTATGACATTGTACTTTCTAGGAAGAATTGCATCTCTAAGGGGCCAAACTTTTGTAGCATTGTGTTGATCTGTAGCCCGACTGTCCCAGAGACAAAGAAAGCAGGAATATTTTGTATATCCGCCTTGTAATCCAAGCAAAAATCCAATTATCTTAAAGTCTGCACAGAACTCCTATTTATATTTGTCGTAATCAATCATTTGTAATAAGATTTTCACATTTCCGTACTCTTCTTTGAGGTGGACGGAATGGGCTATTGGGATAGAAGGAAAAATATTGCCGTTATGGAGTATATGAGGGGTTAATTTTAAATTTTTATCTCACCTGAATAGTTTATTGTTTTTTTTGATTTAAAGGGTAAAATATTTTTATGTTAATTTGCTTACTAAATATTTTAAAAATTAAAAATTATATAATAAAAGAAAATCATAAAAAAGTAAAATATTTATTTAAAAATAAAAAAAAATCTTTAATGTATCTAAATAATTTTTTGTGGTGTTAAATCATGGCTCAAGAATATGATAATAATGACAGTGGCGAACAACGCTGCTTTGGACAACTTCACAAACCAATTACTACCTGAAAAGTTCAGGAAAGGTGACAATGTGGAGACATTCATAGAAGAATGTGAAACATTCTTTCAATTCGCGGGA
>MQRK01068823.1:0-10337 GCA_001938485.1 Girardia tigrina
TTAACTTATTGAATTTAATATATTTTAAAAATTACTTAAAATATTTTTATCCCACAAAATTTTGAGAAATTAAAAGTTAATAATATTTTTATCTCATTAATTAATTTAAAGACATAAATATAGCTACAAAAACATATTAATCAAGAACCATGCTTGCCGCAAATTGTGTTACTGAAAATGAATCTGTTTGTGTTATTCATAAATGTTTACACGCGAATTGGGATGTTGATAATATGACGACCACGGCTCATGGGGCAACGAACATTATGTGATGTGAAAAATTCAATGGATCAGAATCGGATTTGGAAGATTTCACTGATAATTTCGAACGCTTTTCCAACATTGTGGGTATTGTAGTACAGAGAAAAAATAGTGATGGTGACTGTGTTTATGACACTGTCGACAATAAAAAAATATTCAGAGACGGATGGTAAAAATTATTAAAAAAATTGAAGGCTGCATTTACAAAAGAAAAATCTATTCTGAATACAATGGAACTAGTGAATATACTAACAAAAGAAAAATTGTCTAAAAAAGAACTACTCAACCTTACCTGTATAAATATGGTTGACAGTTATGAAATCAAAAAAGAATTAAAACTAAGAGGGACAAATGAAACCAAAGATATAAAAAGCGTAGTTACCAATATGTACGAACTACGTAAAATGGAAAGTGAGGAAACAGTGACAGCATATACGACGGTAAATAAACAAGATAATTGGAATACCGCAACTAGACGCAAAGCTGTACACAAAGAAAGAACTCCGCATTGACATTACGAACACAACAATAGTAACAATGGAAATAATGGATTCAAACCGAAAAACAATTATTACAGAACTGTAAAATGTTATGCATGTCAAGAAGAAGGCCACATAAGAAGAGATTACCCGAATGTGAAGTGTACTCACTGCAAATGGCCATTATAGAACTCAATTTTATCTCAACAAGAATAGATTTAAGGAAAGAGAACAGTACAGTAGAAACAAAGAAAACAAATAATGCAGGATACCGTAATATACCTCAAAATCGACGATACCCAGTAAAATTGCCTTCAGAAATGTGAAGTTACTGACACTGCCATACTTGTTATTGTTGATCACCAAAAATTCTATCTGCTAATTTCAAAGAAAGATTCACTGATTTAAAAAAATTAATGCTGCAGTCCAAGTTAGTGAATTTGTCTGTTATTTCCAATATGAATTATCAAGAAAAACTTTCGGAAATACAGATTGATGAATCAATAAAAACATTATTTAATAGTGACATAGCTTTGTGAAGAAACAGAAAAGAAATATCCAAATTATATTAAATGCGTTAGAAAGTTATATTTAGCAGAATGTGGATTTAATTCTATTACTAATTTGTTGTTGAAAAAGCGAAGTCAGTTGAGTATTACTCAATAAGTATTACTCAACGCGGAGATTTACGACTTATTAACAACATTAATATGATTTTTCAAAAATTTATTAACATCACAATCAGAATTGTCATGACAATTATTCGAAAGGCTCTTGCTATAGGACATTTTTCTTGATTAATATATTTCTGAATTCATACTAATTTTTAAATAAATGAAAAGGTTTTATTAACACATTGTAATCGGATCACGTATATTATATATATGTTTTTGATAGATTGTTAGTGGAGCACGGGTCACGTTAAAATACGGGTTCCAATATACTTGAGTTTTCGCTATATAGCGTCTGTAGGGTTGTAGCCATGCAGGTAAAAACATTTTGAGAACAATAGATGGGGCGTACGATGGGTACCGAGGTAGTGTTATTCATCACAAAAATAGTCGAAGATAACGGTACATATAACGGCAAATTTTGTAAAGTTCCCCTACACAGGGGCAAATGTTTTGAAAGATATCACACCCTAAAACAATACTTATTTTTATTTTACATTTAGAAATAATTTTTGTGTATAGTTTGTAAAATAGAGAATGTTATGTAAAAAAATATGTTTTTTTTCAAAACTTTCCTACTTTATGTGAAATTCTGCACTAGTTTAACGATGAAGAATACATTTCTAAATTTAATAAAATAAATAATTTGCAAAAAGAATTATTGAAATCAAACAAATATTTTTGAAGTTATCGCAATTTTTCTAGAGGTCTACGTTAGAGCGGAATTACGCGAAAAATCACCCGTTACCAGCACTAGTACGCGGCCGAAAACTGCCCGATCACAATGTGTTAATAATTATTAATTATAAAGATTTTAATTGGTTAAAATTAAATCTAAACATTTTATAAAAAGTACATATTAAATTAATATATTAAATTATAAATTACATTAAAAATTAAATATTACATTCGAAAATTATTTTAAATCTTTTTACTTTAAAATTAAATTATTTTTAATTAGTAGGAATTAAAGAAAATACCAATCGGCCATCTGGGTAGGAGAGGCACAATCTGAATCAACATACAACATGCACAATATCAACACACAATTCAAAACATTCCTCACACGACTGAAGCTAAGTAAATTATAGCGTAACATTAAATCTCTTTGCGAGAAGCATCAGGCGCAGGAATCGCATTAAACTTAAGAATTTCTTTATATTTAGATAAAAAATCATTTAGATTTGAAAATTTGCTGTTTTTAGCGCATTTTCTCATATGGAAAAAATGCGGTATTGTATTCACCATGTCCGTATATGGATGTATGTGTTTATCACAGCAAATTATGAGTACCGGGTGTGTCTAAGATCATATAAAATATATATTTTTGGATATGTCTCTTCAACAACAATCCGCTCAGCTATAGTAATCAAAGTTCACCCAAAGTCGTTCAAGGTCAGTCAATTTCAAATGTCTAAAAATGCCCAAAATTTCGCAGTTTTACTCTCGTAGGCTTACTTATATAAAATGCGCTGTATGTCACTCATCGTAGTGAGTACTGATCTATATTTTTTCTTAACAATTTTCTAGTTTTACTTCAATGATCAATCAATTTCTCCATATCAAAAATTATTTTCCTGAAAAAAGGAAGGGGAAGTGAGGGGACAATAACGATTTTTAGAAGACTGTGTGTGACATGACACAAAAAGGTTTGGAAACAGTGATTTAGAGTCATTTCTCAACGTTAAAAGACTATTACTCCTCTTTCAAAGTCAAAGCGCCATACTTTTTTTTAAACTTTTCATATGAAATAAAAAATGAGGAAAAGTTTATTGTTGTTGTGATCATAAAGATGAAATATAAAGCTTGTTTAATGTTTTCTAAATCAGAAATCAGATTATATGATAGCAAACATTCCAAATTTATTTAATTTTATTAAACTCAAGAATCGAATCAAGTAAACTCGTTTCTTACAACATTATATGATTGTGTCTGCTATTTAATATTTCAATCATTATCTTATGAACAAATAATTTATGTGATATTTTAACGACAGTATCGAATGAACAGATAACACATACCAAAGCAGAGCCGCTGTCTAATTTTTGAACCAATGATTGAATCACCATTTCACAGTCTTGAACTGTCAAAGGGGTCTTCACCAAATAAAGGCCACTGTCGTGTTGGTAGGTGGACACAATTAGTGGGTTGAAGGATACCCGAATATCTGGAGAAATGTAAAGATTGTTTTCCTCACTAACCGGTGTCTCTGATCTAATTATTTAATAAATGTATCATTTAACTCTACTAACATTGACTTTAATGATTTGAAAAGACAAAAAGGTTTATAAAAATTATAGAACATTTAATTAATTCTTTTATTTTCAATTTTTTATTATTATTTAAATTTTTATGTGATTTTTAATAAAAACGAAATGCATCCATCTTAAATTATACTTTTTACAACAATATATTCCAACGGAATTATCGTCACTATGACTGACTAAATTTTGATTGACCTGTATTTATACAACATGGCCGAAACGAGGGTAAGAGTTATATTACTAAACATAGAAAAAATGTATGTGATATAAAAATTGATAATTTTAAGATTCTGTGGGAGTATCTTGATAGTTATTGGGAGATAGTGTCATGTGAAGAACTGATACTTAGTCAAATTACTATAAAATTAATCTTTGAACGGCAGTCACCATTAGTGCTCACTGAGAGGTTTTTGATTACTAGAATTTATTATGAATGAATGTATGGTACAAGACGACAAAATTTTACGAAATGTCTGTTTTATTTGAATTTTTGATGCTCCTATATCAATTTCAAGACACTAAAACTGAATATAACATTATTTTTTATTTAACTGTTGGTGTTAGAGCGGGCGCAGTGCGGCTGCCGGGTCCCGGGGTTGAGAAATCAGAGATTCCGGGATAGGGGGAAAGAAACACAACATAATCTCACTGAGACTCATTTCTGACCCGATCTTTAATCGATAAGACCTCGCACACTGTGGACACTCATTAAATTCACTGATCGGCTTCAAGCATTGATCCAACAGCAGTGTGTCCCATCGATCAATTTTTTTGTGGTTAATAATGAGTTTCAATTTATGAGTTTCAATGAGTTTCAAGTTGACCACTTATATTTCGCATTATTTCTGGCATGATAATATCCCAAGGCGCGGCTCATCGTTTCGCAATTCATTTTCGATTTCTTTTTCTGTTCACCCACAGTTTTGCTAGAGAAAGACTTTCAGTGTCATATAGAATTTCACAGGTTGCGGAATTAGACTGGATTTCTTTGAGGAAATATAAATTTCTCGCATAGTCATTGGTTTGATCGCCTGACCATTCTTATCTATCGCCCCCCCCTTTTTTACGACCAAACACTAGCTATGCGTTTTCATTAGAAAACTTAATTTTAAAAGTTTACATCATATAAAAGAAAAACGTATATTTTAATAACGTAATAATAAAGTTTTGTAATGAAACAATAGTGAAAATTTTATATAAGGATATGTTTTACATTTGAAAAGGGGATTTTTTGTCTTTTATGACTTTTCTTATCACCTCTCATTAAGTTCCATTCGTAGTCTTCCATCATGGCTTTATCATATGGTCCCTGACAAAGTTTCTCCATCAACTGTATATTGTGGTGGTAAATCTCCAAATGTTCCTAACTAATTGCACTTGGATTTAGTGGATAGAAATCAAGATGTGAGTGTAAATAGTGGAGTTTGCAGGACATTCTAAAACCGAAAGCTTGATAGCTTACAAACAGTTCTTCAACAAGATCCTTTTAGTTTGGTGCTTTTTTGTTACTAAAAAAACATTAGAAACATTCCTGAATGCAATCCATGCTCTTCTAACTGTTACTGACATTTTTTTCCTAGCAGAGTTTCTGATGCAAACATTTTCTTCTACTGTGGACCATTAAATACACCGGCCTTCACTTTTTACTCAATTCTTTTTACTCAATCAATTTTCTTCAATCTTTGCACACTTACTCATTCTCGATGACAATAAATGATAATATGAAAATTTGATCGAAAAAACTTTTTAAGGTCTCAGAATTGGAAAAAAAGATCCCATCGGAGTTCCTGAACAATATTGATTGAAAAAGATCTACTTATAAATTATAAGTAGTTTATATTATTTTTTTTAATGTTTTTTTTTGAAATTATTTTTTTTAATTAAAAGTTTGTTGACAAAATAGATTTCTGTCTGCATAAAGAATGGATATAAAATTGTTTTTGATTTACTAGTTCAAAAGTTATTTTTGTATCTAATTTTGGCGGATTATCCGCCATCTTCAGATTAAAGTTTTAGAAGCTAGTTTTATGTTAGTTTTTGAAGTTTTTATATGATAAACGATTATTATGTAATCGGTTATGTAATTAATGTTTTATTTATGTTTTAACAGAAATTAATTACAAAAATGAATTTTGAAAAATCTAGTTCAATATTTTTTCATAATTTCAAATTATCATTGTTTTTAAATCCCTTGCTTAAATGGATGAACATGAATATTTCTAGTGATTGGGCTGATATCGGGTCATAGCCTACATCTTAATTTTTTTCTTCGCCAAATCAATTAATTTTCTTGTTAAAATAAAATTAACTTGACTAAATTTGGTTTCTACGATATTCGAACTAAGTTAATTTAATAGTTCCACATATCTTTAAATTGTTGGGTACTACTATATTAGTTCAATAAAAGCTTTGAAATCTTCGTTACCACAAAGTAACCTAATCAACAACTTGATTACGATGCAATTTTCCACGTCAGATATTTAATTGGATAAGCGCGAAATATGTCTGACGAAAGAGTCAAATGTCAAAACAAATGCCATCATTTTTACATATGTAAAGGTACTTCTTTCACAGAAAATTCAGGTTAATACATTATTCTTAATCTACCAATCTTTAGACTTTTTGATATTACCAGTTACTTTATTTACGTTATTTATTGTTCGATTTCTTTGCAGTAAAAATAAAGACAAGTTAATTGAGAAATAAAAATTGTTTTATTATCCGATACCGATTCCCCATTGAAAAAGATAAATCACAAAAAAAGAACAGTCGCACAGAATCCAACCAAATCAAAGAGCTTATTTACGCTCCGAAAACTTCCAAGACTTTCTCAATAATACGAAATAATACAAATATCTTCCTAATTTTTCTCCATCTCTTAGTATCAAAAATCATTGTTAAGATATCTTCTAGCTTTTTCAAGCGTTAATAAATTATAAGCAGTTAAAATCATTCCATACAACATTTCTGAAGTTCACTATTGAATTTCGACGAAAACCTCCTGTTTAGACTTACTGAAAATTATTTTTGTATCCATCGATATTTTCTATGTTGTTATTTTAGTAAAAATATAAATGGAAACACATTGATTTAGTGAATAAAGAAGTTAATATGGGAATAATTTTAATCAGGGCGGCGCAAGGTCTTGCAAGGCCGGATCCAAGACAAAAGCGCGGGGCCCTAAAAACACACACATACACACACAAAAAGAAACAAACAAGTAGAATTTAGTAATTTCCCACACAGAACTTACGAAAATTTATTTTATACAACAACTAATTTTTAAAGGATTTTCTTGCTTTCTTTTGGGCGAAGTCTTCGATCACGTTTTTGTAATCGGCACAATTTGCCACCTCGCTTTCTATTCATAAAAGTGCCAGTGATTTAAAGCGTTCCTGACTGATACTGGAACTAAGATAATTTTTTATTAATTTAAACCTTGAGAAGATCCATTCGGCCGAAGCCACAGTGACCGGTGTAATTAGCAATATTTGAAAAACAATTAATAATTTTGGATAGGCTTCGGATAGATTGTTTTTTATGATATAAGACATTTGCTTTAAACTTTTCAAGAATAACAGACTTGAACATCTTCTCTTTTCAAACATTTATATTATTAATGAAGGATATCATAGGAAGTTTCATAGGAATAACGATTTCTTGTCTGTGATAAATCAAAAAGAAGGATTTGTACAACACTTAATTCTTTATCAAAATATTACAGTAAATCATTTTTATTTGAAGTGAAAGTAATATTTTAAAAATTAAAATATCAGTCACAAAATTATATAGAAAGAAATATAATAATTATAGCTATACATGACAATTAAAATTATAATAATTATAATGTATGAAATATTTATACTCACGTGCTATCGTTAACACTATTTTCTGTCAGCAAATCATTTTTGCTATTTTTCAGCAATTCTAATTCATTAAGTAATTCTTTATTTTTTCGTTTTTCTTCGATTAAAGCTTGTTTCAAACATAAAATATGATCAGAAACGAGTTTCGAGTTTGAAATATTTTGATCATTTATTTTAGAAGAATTCTTGTTTTCTGAATCTTTGGATCTGTCTGATCGCATTACCAATTGAAACTGGAGGTCTGAAAAACGCCAGTTAACATCAATGTCTCAGAATCATAACAGGTATGCCAAAACAGTTTAGTTTGATTTTATATATTTCTTAAAAAACTATTTAAGTAATAACTTAAGATATATCGTCATAGCCGTCAATTGTATAAATATCGTTTTCAATATTAGAAATTGATGTCATGATCGTAAATTTTTATTAATGATATCATACATAAATTGAAACAAATTTTCATATTATGGTGCTTCGGTCAAACGATCGATATTGAAAAAAAAACTTTTTAATAACTGATTCTGTTTAATTAATTTAAACAAATATATTATGATGACATAATTTTAAATTTTAATATTTTAATGTGAAATAAATTTTGCCCTGTTTATTTCTTGACCTCAATTCTTTACCGCACGATATATTTACATTTTATTCAGCATATTCTCGAGATTTCCTGATGGTGTCCGACAAATATTTTGTTCTTGATTGTGTTAATTACACAGAAGGGTTCATACCTCAGTCGAGGTATCGGTACTCAGACATAATGCAGATCGATCGACCGATAGAACTAACCGTTGACCGAAACGGAACTAATCGCCAAGTGGGGATCGAGACACAACTCAGAACCGCCGCGAGCCGATCGCGGGACCGATATCCGATAGCGTATCGATCGAGGATCACCGGACCCGATCGGCACACCGACGCCGTCAAACCGACACGGCGATCTTTCAGGGTGCCAAGTCCCGGCACGTCTAAGAGGTGCTGGCCGCCGCCACGCGGTCCGGCTGCAGGCACTACACATGCTTTTTTAAATAACTTTCATTATTAATATTTTCGTTTCTCCTTTAAAAAAACGATATTCATTTCTTCAATTACATTTCTTTATTTGACTATTTTTTTTCATTTTAAAATTTTTTAGAATTATTATAATTGTTTTATTTTAAATTTATACTTTAAAATTTGTTTATACTTCTTTTACGATGAATTTAATCACACATTTATTTAAATTTTTGAATTATTTAATTTTTTGGAGCTTTAAATTACTTTTTTCATTTTGTAAATAAATAATTTGGAAAATAGTTCCGCTGGACTGAATATGGTTAGGTTGCCAGCCAAGATGTATGCATGGATGGCATCCGCAATTATGAAAGCATTATCGACAAGGAAAATAACAAATTATAATATACATAGAAAGCGCTCAAATCTGTTTTGGAAATACAAATGTTATTCTGTAATCAGAATTTGAAACAAAAGTCTTAGGAATTTTTTAAAAGAAGCCTGAAATAACTTTAATAAAGCGATAATCGCTTATTTCCACGTCTTACAGTCTCTGCCAGATGCAACCACTGCTTTACAATGCCAAAAAGGCGTTTGAATTCAGTTTCTCATCGACCTCGCTTAATCTGTGACTAAAGCTCTGATTGGGATTTGTCATGCACGATTAAGTGAGGAGCAATCTGCTTACTTGTTTCAGTATTTTAACCAGGGCTGCGGAGTCGAACTACCATTTCCTAACTCCAACTCCGACTCCGACTTCGACTCAACCTTCGACTCCGACTCCTTTTTAGGTCAATTTATAATATTTGATATTATTTTGGTCGGAGTCAAGTTACACGACTCCGAGTTAGACTCTGACTCCAACTCCGACTTCGGCTCAGCCTTCGACTCCGAGTACGATTCCACAACTCCGACTTCCCCAAAAATCCTTAAACTCACACTCTGACTCCGCAGCCCTGATTTTAACAAGAATCTCTTATCTGAGATTTAGGTTTTTTGATTATTTATTTAAGTAATATTGTTACTTGGTCAATAAAAACCATAAATATTATTTTGATTCTAGATAGTGAATTTCGGCAATTCAATCATTATTTTCAGATCGAATGGAAAACAAAGTTGCGGAACATTTCATATTATCTTCTTATATCTCTGTAACTAGCATTATATTCTTGTTTCTTCCAGCATCTGTATTGTGGATTTATAAACTCTATAGATAATGTGTAAAGGTTTTCCTGATCTAAGTGTAGACTTTTGTTTAAGATTTTCTTATGTATTTTAATTATTGAATTTGAGTCGTGAAATGTCAAAAATGTTAAGATGAAATCAAAATTGAAGCATCAGAATCATCTAAGAAAAGTTATCTGGAATCCAAAGATTTGAAATATAACGTTTTCACAAGTTTCATAATATTCTACAATAATAACCTTCAGTTTGAATGCAAATTTAATATAAGTGATGGTGTGATAATACCAATTGCTTGCACAAATAATTGCTCTATTTAAGCAACATTCTTATCACTTATAACTACACTGCAAGTTAATCTTTTGATTAATGAGTTCCTTATACCGATTTTTAATTTTCATTTATAATTATTCAAATTAAATTTCGTAAATGAAACTATTCTTTAAACGATTTAGAACAGAAGTGTCAACCTTTTTGATCCTTTGGATCTCATTGGCAAATTCAACTTTGTAAGGGCCACATAAAAGATAATTTTATTATCTATATTCGTATTAACACAACTTTCCTATTTTAATAAAAATATATTAATAAGAACATTATTAAAACATATTTAGATTT